>LPNX010548226.1:100962-138071 GCA_001517045.1 Pseudotsuga menziesii | reverse complement strand
ATATATATATATAAGTATATATAAGTATATATTTTATACATGGTATGTATAAGAGTCCAAATAGGAACTAGTTAAACGTTCCTAAGTTAAATATTAAAAATTCCTAAATTAAATAAAAAAGGTTAAATCAAGAAATGAGAGGATTCTTGATTTAACTTCCCCTTTGAATGAAAAGTCTTCCTATAAAGACCCAAGCCAAAGAGAGGCTTGGGGATCGCTTCCATCTTTTTAATGAATCATTATTTCTACCTGTTTATTCTCAAGAAAGTTCTTGGAGAACATATTTCTAGGAGGGAAAAGGAGAACTGATTCAGACATGATATCCTAGTTAGGGAAGCCTTATCTTAGGAGCGCTAAGCTACTTGCATGTTGGAACCAGCTCGGGGAGATCCAGACTAAAACAATGAATAGTTCCAGGTCATGGTTGGGTGGAACGTGGTAGTTCCCTAGTGATTCGGTTATCTATACAGAAGTCAGGTCTTCCTGTGAATTTGTTAATGCTGGGTAATTGAGTGTGCGGGTTTTCATCCATTGGAATAGATTCACCTTGCAAGTATGAGGTTCTTGATTTTTCTATTCCATTATCTAGTATAATTCCTATTAGATTATTTAAGTGTTTATGTTATATTTCTACCCTACGTATGCAATTTTATCCTGTTAGAATAGTTAAGGGTTTATGTCATATTTCTAACCCTGTGTTTGCAATTATTTCCTGTTAAAATATTTAAGGGTTTACGTTTTATTTTTAAACCCTATGTCTGTCCAGAATGTTTAAAAGTTTATGTTTTTAATTCTAAACATTGTGTCTGAAAATTATTTCCTTTCTAAGAATTATTCAGGGCTTATTTTCTTCCAAAATCGATTCTACATTTTATTTCATAGCTTAAAGTTTGTTTTCCTAAAACCTTGAAATTGCTCTAAACATTGTCTATATGTATATTTACCTATGGATTCTACTGGTATATTTCATATTGCCAGCAGAACTATATTTAGGAGCAAAAAGACTAAGTAAGTATAATATATAAACATAACATAATTATAAAACACATTAAATTAAAGTATAGTAAGCCTTAACCTAAGTAACAAATCATTTCCAATATTTAAGTATAAACATAATTAAAATCAAATAATAAATTAAACCAAATCTAGAGTCAAGATATCGAGACCATCTAATGGTCTGAAGTTGTAAAATAATCAACATAAATCCATCTCATTTATAATCAACAAAACCAAATAATTAACATACTAACTCCATCTATGGAAATCATATGCCATAAAAAAAAATTCCAACATAGTAAATCAAACGTAATGATATGAAAAAAATGCCTTTAAAACGTAGCATAAATACACAGAGGTCACAAGATCAATTCCTATAGGTAGGAATGCCCAAACAAACCCATAAAATAATAATCATTTACAACCATAGAGACCCAGGATCAATTCCTATTGAGTCCATTTATTTTACAAGTCATTCTATCGAATCCTGTAGGATTCATTACTATTCTACTATATGCTATAGAATTATAACTATCAAAACAGACGACGCTATTTTAAATACATAGGCCGTAAAAAATTTCACATAATCTCTACACAGAGGTCAAAAGCCCCAAATAAATCATTTAAACATTAGCGCAACCACTAAAATCTTGTCAACGCTATGTGAATAGAAACGACACCCGTCGAAAGGTTACACCCATAGTCACGACCCTTATACATAGAGTGTTCATAAACATGACTTAAACCATAAAACATTAAGTCATTATCCACTACACAGTTGTAGCTCTATTGGCGGGAATGCCATTGCCATCTACAGCAAGGATCCAAGGCCAAACAAACACCATTAAAGAACTCATAAAAGAAATTAAATAAGAATTGCGAATCGCAGAAAGTTAAACCATTGCCATAGAATAAAAATCATACCCATGATTCGAACAATATGCAAATGTTGTATATAAACAACGAAATAAATACACACAAAAAAATAATTATGTACGTATTCCCTTCATAAAACAAAGTAAGAATTTCTATAGTCCTATAACCTTGGCCTTGCACCATTGGTGATATCGTTATATCCGTCATAAACACATTTACAATTCGCAGAGTGTGGGAGTGTTCACTAAGGCAGCAATACTACTCAGAGATTCCATGAACAAAAATGATAATAAATTAAGTACCGGCTTCATGCATATTTGATGTTATACATATTAATTTGTAGACAAACCCTTTCCAATTTGCAGCCATAGAAACTAGACAAACATTCAACCCATGATAAGTTTTGTTAACTCTGTCGCAAAAAACACGCGAGAGAAGGAACAAGTTAAGAACTTGTTATAGTAGGGCTTACCCGAATGGGTATGGTGTTGACCTCAAGGTGACCCATGACCCACGATTCTTCAAACCCTGCAACCTGGAACAAAAAATCAAGCCACGATAAGGAGTACGAATTGAACACAAAAGTGAACAAACAAAACAACATTGTTAAACCAGAGTGGGATACATATGTTCCATCCCGACCAACCTTCAAATATTCATGACACCACATAGCGTAGAGGCAGATCTCATGCTGCCACACTACAAATGACCCAAACCAATGTATGATCCCAAGCACTAAGCTTGAGCCCCATGCTTTCTAAATTTCATTTATGTTGCCACCCTGGCCTCCATTAACATAATTCGAAACCCACTCAATCCACAAACAAGTTCAAAAAAATATTTTTATCATAAACGGGCCAGTAGCCCAAGAGAAGAAGGAAAAGAAGAGCATACCCCTGAACCTCTAGAAGGTGATTATCACAGTATTTCTAGTGATGATTCTCTTTCTCCATGCAAAAAGAAATTAAGAAATGGTGACAATCTTCAGGGAGAGTTCCAAAAAATAAAATCCCCAACCCATGAAGGAGAGATGAATATGGGGGAAAAATATAAAGAGTGGTTATTGGGTATCAGAAAATATTTTTGAGTTCATAACTACTCTAGCAAGATGAAAGCTCGACTATCCATCTATAACTTAAATGGAAAAGTAGCTAGATGGTGGAGAGACTTGAAGCATACCAAGAAAGATTATTTAAGATAAATACGACGAAGTAAGTTTCACAATATTTTTCAAGAGAAATACATGTCGAAGATATTAATCTGTCATAGTAATCTAGGGACTAAAACACAGTCTCATAAGATATTTCAGATAATTAAACATGAAAATGGCATAATAGTGCTACAAAATGAGTAGCATCTCTGTATAATCAATAAAGAATGAGTAATACAATACAATGATCATGCTGGAAGCATGAATGACAAAGAAATTCCCTGGATGTAGGTGATAACACCGTCGACACCCATCCCATTTTTTGGCAACTGATTAAGGCATGTGTAACGCTGGAGACATCCCAGTATGCCATCACTCTTCGTCAACAAACTCAGGATTCTCTATGCATGGGAGAAATTTCCCCGGCCACTTCGGCTCATGTGAAATGGGATGGCGAAGGTATGTCCTCCTAGGTACATTCATGGTTCGGCTGCAAGGATTAATGTTGGAAGGTACATGGAATGATAGGTGTTTAATTTAGCACCATGTCAAGTCTTATGTTATGGCTGGTCACATTGTTGGGTTTGCAGTCTGGTGGAAAGTTTGCAGAGCCTTTGTTGCAGTGCATTCCAGAGTCCGTGTTGGTAAGAACGCTCCTATGCGTATTGGTTTCAGGATCAGGTTAGCAGCAATGTCTCGCTAGAGGGGAACTCCAAGACGTTCTAGTTGAAGAAGGGCCAAACCCCAGAGGGGTTGCATTCCACCGGTTCCGACGGATTATGAATTGCATATTTCACTGCGAGTCCGTGTATTGGCAGAAGCCTTGGAGAACAAGGTTCTCAACCACAATCTCTCGATGGGTGAGGAAGGTGGTCAAATTAATCACTACTAGATGTTGAAGAATATGCTCTACAATCTGGCAGAGGACATTCTAAGTAATTGGGCTGAGGCTCGGATTGCAGTTCACTCCATGAAAGAAAAAATTGCTGAGATGGATGCTCAACTCATGGCCATGGACAACTCCTTTTCATGTAAAGGAACAACAAACATTTCGAGTCTAAACATTCTCAAAATGGGCGGGTGTGCTCAAGGTGGCATAGCTAGCGGCTGTGAATCTAGAGGTCAGGCTCCCACCAGTCTAGGTGGAAGTGGTAACGCAATAGGCTGCTCTTCTAAGACACCACGTGTCAAACCTTTTCCAGTTCCATCAATCGTGGAACCTCTCCTCAAGCGTCTGAAGGACTCACTGACCCAGCAGCTTGAGCAGCAACTACCTTCTTTGTCTCTAGCACTGAATGTCGCCACCAATTCGCCCACTTTTTCACAGGAAAAATGATGGGATTGCCCCATCACTAAAGACATTCCCTTGGTTTAATGTTTGTTTTGAACAGGTTTTTTTTGGTCCTGTCTCTAGAAGGTTTTTTGGTTATAGTCTAAGCATTTCTATTTAATACTGTATGTCTTTTTCTGGTTTGGCATCACTCTTATATAAGATCCTGATATGTATTTTATGGGTCTCTGTAACTCAGTCTCTAAGTTTCTCAGTAATAAAAATTTTTAGTGTGAATTTGGTTAGAAGGCTGGTATTTTTTTAGAGGCTCTGGAGGAGGTTCTACCTCTTTCAACCTTAGGCAGCCAAGATATTTGTATGTAATTTTTTTGCCTTTGTAATATAATATATTTGTGCAGCTTACAAAAAGAAAATGAATGACAAAGCAATTTGAATTCCCAAGGAGGTCATTCGAATTGAATGAGAGAGTCTAGCTTAACTTAATGTAAGCCATAATCAACACTCAAGTTAACCAGTGATCAAAACCCTAATTGAGTCAAGTGAGCCCTAACTGAAGTTGGAGTGCAATAAATGACTAAGTCTAACTGAAAGTAGCTTAGACACATGTCACTGCAAACCAACCAACAAGTGGTAGTGCATCAATGACTCTAATGAACCTCGATGAGTTTAACTAAAGTGTAACTGACCATCAGAAGTGGTTGGAGGTGACCCTGTTGACTCCAGTTCATTAAATAATCATTAAATAATCAATTTAATGAAGGAAGGCACCTTCACTGCTCTGTTTAATGGATTGTAACCATTAGTTAGTAATATGGGGTATTAATGACACTCAAATCACCCCCAAAGTGCTCCAGTTATCCTCCATGAATGTAGGAAAAGGCTAAGTTAGCCTCCTTGACTAAAGGTAGGCTTGGGTGTGCTCATGCTGATGTCAACCAGTGCTCNTGGTTTAACTAGGCCAAATTGACCAAAATGAGTGTGTATGGTGGTAAATGTCTCCAACACCCCCCCTTAAGCTATACTCAGGAGGAGTAGAAAACATAAGAGCATAAGAATTCTAGGGCCATAGGTCACCCTGTACAATACTAAAACTAAAAAACAATGGTCAAAAAAAACTAAGTGAGGAAAAGAGGGAAAACCCAGTGGCAAAAACCCCCTCTGAAGCTGAACACTGAAAGTAGTTGTATCACACTAATGAACTCACCACCAATAGTGAATGGAGGTAAGTGAACTTATTTTCTGAAAAGCTCTTGGTGAATATGCTTGCAATCTTCTCATCAGTTAGGTAGTATTGCAGAATGATGGTCCTGTCATGCACTAGCTCCCTGATATAGTGCATGTGTATCTCTACATGATTGGTCCTCTGCCTAGTAACTGGATCTGTGGATATCTTAATAACAATTTGATTGTCACAAAAGAGGAGAATGGACAAAGTACTACCAAGATCAAACTTTGAAAGAATGCCTTGCAACCAAACTGCTTGGATAGAAGCATTCACCGCTCCTCGATACTCAACCTCTACTGAGGATAATGCTATGGCGGCCTAAAATTTTCTAGACCAGCAAATGGGGGCACCACCAAACATGAAGAAATATCTGGAAGTTGACTTCCAATCAATAGAATCAGCCACCCAATTGGAATCTGTGTATCCAACCAGCTCTAACTCAGAGTCTCCAACATAGTGAATGCCATAGGTCCTAGTTTCCTGAATGTACTGGAGGATCCTCTTGGCTTACTTCCAATGAATATCATGGGGCTTCTGCATGTATATTGATACAAAATTCATGGCATAATATATATTATGTTGAGAATGTGTCAAGTACAACAAGCTACCAATCAGCTGTCGATAAATAGTGCAGTCCATGGGAGGTGTGCTTTTTACTTCTTCAAGGCTGATCCCTGAAAGGAAAGGGAATGGTGCAAGCCTACATTCAACCATGTTAAACTTGAATAAAAGGTATGATATGTATTTGTACTGAGTGACCCTTATCCCATCATAATTTTGCTCAATTTTGAGCCCTAAATCGCTCATTTCAAATGCATTATGGAAAGCAGTTTTGATGACTGAAATAGAAGCAACTGTGCTTCCTGTGATAAATAATTCATCAACATATAAAACAATAATAAACAAATTACCATCATACTGCTGTATATACACATTTTTATCTGATCTACACCTTTGAAAGTTTTGCAAGAGAAGGAAGGCATCCATCTTGGAATACCACTCTCTTGGGGTCTGTTTTAACCAGTATAGTGACTTCTTTAGCTTCCAAACCAAACATGGATCAGAGATGTAGCCATCAGGCTGCTTCATGTATATCTACTCTTGAAGACATCCATGTATAAAGTCTGATTTAACATCCATATGATGCACTTCCCAGTGCTTAGATGCTGAAATTGTCAAAACTAGGCAGATAAAGTCCATTTTTGTAACCAGTCAAAAAGTCTCATGGTAGTCCACAATATGGACCTAGGAGAAACATTTTGCAACCATAATTTCCTTTTATTTGTAGGTGCTACCATATGCAGAAACCTTGGTCTGAAACACCCACTTGCATTGAACCAATTTCCTTCCCAGAGGAAGAGAAACCAGCTCCCAAGTAGTGTTTTTCTGAAGAGAATTCATCTCTTCATCCATGGAAACTTGCCATCTCGGATCCTTCCAAGCATGGTAGTAGGACTTTGGGTCTGAAATTATCATCATATAACAAGATTCAGACAACAAATAATCAGGATAAGAGAGTGCAATACCTGCTCCTTGGAAATCAGACTGGGTTCTCCTTAAATCATCCGGATTTCCAATGTTATCTCCTGCAGAGGAGACTGTCTGTTGGGCCCATGTTGGGAGATGATTTTGTACTTCAGGTTATGATTCAGCATATGATGTTTTCTGTACACTGATATCTAAAATCAGGGTCATCACCCCGAATTTCATCATCCAAATATTCAGTAGAATAGGAAGGAAATTCAACAGTTTTCTCCTTCACTAGTTCCACCTTCTGAAGAGGCTCATCAAATTTGACACTCCTTTCAATGATGATTTGTTTTGTTTTGATATCAAGAAGCTTGAAACATTTTGATTCATTAGGATACCCAATAAACAAACATTCTATGCTTTTCGGTTGCAAGTCCCTCCTTTTATCAAGTGGAATTCGGGCCCATGCAATGGACCCAAACACCGACAGGTTCAACACATCCGGCTTGTGTCCGAAGTATGCTTCAAAATGGATCTTAACTTTCATAGATAAGTGTGGCAATATATTTTGAATGTATTCTATAGCATGCATGGATTAAGCCCACAAATTTGCATCCAACTTCTTTGATTCCAACATACAGGTGGTCATCTCCTTGAAAGGCCGATTCTTCCTTTCCGCTACACCGTTCTGCTGGGGAGTGTACGGAATTGAATGTTGGACCTAAATACCACTTTGGGAGAATATTTACAGCAACTCATTACTAACATACTCCCCTCCATTATCATATCTCAAGATATTGATCTTTAGGCTAGATTCATTCTCAATCAAGGCCTTCAGTTCAGTAAATTTTTCACATACTTCAGACTTCTTTTTGAGAAAGAAGACCCATGTCTACTTGGAAAAATCATCAATAAAATTCAGAAGATACCTTGATCCATTCATGGATGTGATATGCATGGGACTGCTAATATCAAAATGTATCAGCCTTAATATGCATGTAGCTTGGCTTGCCTTCCCTCGATCGAACTTGTGCTGAGGGTGCTTTCCAACAACACAGCCCTTGCAAATTCCAATGGTTGCTTTGATGACCAGGAGGCCTTCAACCATGGAATGTTTCTGTAATTGCTGCAAGTATTTGAAGTTGATATGGCCAAACCTCTAATTCCACAGTCTACTAACTTCATTTCCATGAGTCAACAGTGCGGTGGGATTTGCATCCGACACAAAGTGGGAAAACTCATAGGCTTCTGCATTATGGTTTGCAAGGCCTTTTGCAACAAGTTTCCCGAATGCAAGTTTCATTATCTCTACATCATTCAGGATAAAGGATACTTTCTTAGGCACTCATGTATGTGTCATCTGATAGACACTAAGGATATTTGATGCTAGAGATGGTACATACAAAACATTTGAAAAATAGCTATTCTCAAGATCAACTGTACCATGTCCTTCTGAAATGATGGTGGAGTCATCTCCCATGTGGATTGGGATGGATTTACCGGTCTCCAAACATGAGAAGGAGTCTCTTTCAACCATCATGATGTTCAAAGCTCTAGAATCTATCAAGAGTGCTTTGGACTTCGAAGTGCTTGCGATGAGGGCATGACCTCTTTCATGTTGTGGTTCCTGATCTTGCTGATCTCTCCTCCAAAATATTTCCGAAATATTGATGTGATTTCTCTCAAGGAGAGAGGTAGCTTCATCAAGTTTCTTCTTCATACAGGCATGTTTAGGGTGGAATCCCTTCCTGCAATATGAACACTTGACTTTTTCCTTTCCATGATGCCCTTTTCATTTGTTCTTCTTTGAGCCAGAAGACTCATCATGCTGTTGGTTTCCATCTTTACGCTTAGGAGCTTCGAATTTAGTTTTTGGTTTCTTCTACTGCTTTCCTTTACCC
This sequence comes from Pseudotsuga menziesii, assembly GCA_001517045.1. Taxonomy (NCBI): domain Eukaryota; kingdom Viridiplantae; phylum Streptophyta; class Pinopsida; order Pinales; family Pinaceae; genus Pseudotsuga; species Pseudotsuga menziesii. The sequence continues at coordinate 129,162 of LPNX010548226.1, read as the reverse complement.
TTTATATATTTGGGCCTCGAGACATGAAGGGCTTGATCACGGGAGGATCTGATGATCCCCATCTAGACAAGCTTATCATGTTTACTTGTTAGGGACTCAATGAAGGCATTGAGTGTAGGCATCTTCCATCCAGGGGTTGTGAGCTTCCCCGCATGGAATGTAGAGACACAAACTAAATAATTAGCTCCAAGTTTGGAGAGTATGATGAGGATGATCTGATCATCCTCCTTCTCCACTTTGCATTGCTTCAATAGTAAGACAATGTGCTTGAACTTTGTGAAAAATTCATTCAAGGTGCCAAAATTGGAAGGCTGGAGAGACATCAACTCATTCTCAAGCTGGTATACTCTCAAATCATCCTACTTTCCATATAGGGTTTCCAATTTGTCCCAGATTTCCTTTGGAGTCTTCAATCCTGAAAGATGGAAAAGAAGATCCTGGGAAACAGAGAGGCACAAGAATATGAATGCTTCATCTTTCTTGTTCAAGAATATAGCTTTGTCTGTCATAGAAGCAAGCTCTTCTTCAGTGTCCATAGTTACCCTATAGAGTCCTCTAGCACATAGATGGATCTCCATGTCTCCTTTGCATGAGTGGCAATTGAACGGAGTTAAGAGTTGTACGGAAGAAGCCATCTGAATCTGCTAGAGTGAATGCTTTCACCTATTAAAAACCTAAAAATCACAACAAAAGGGGCACCGTAAGGTCGAACAACGTACACATTTTATGATTTCATCACACCCAACATAGTCAATCAATCAAGCTTGATCAACAATTTCCTTACTTGGGGTATTAAGTGGTAAGCCTTGGCTTTTGGTGCAGTGCTGGATTTTTGAGCTATTGCTTAATTTTCATGCAAGATCGGTCAAAAACATTTTTTTGAGAGATCTAAGATTCATCAAGCTGTGAGATTTGATACCATATTAATCTGTCACAGTAATCTAGGACTAAAACACAGTCTCATAAGAGATTTTAGACAATTAAACATGAAAATGGCATAATAGTGTTACAAAATGAGTAGCATATCTATATAATCAATAAAAAATGAGTAATACAATACACTGATCATGATGGAAGCATGAATTACAAACCAATTCAAATTCCCGAGGAGATAATTCGAATTGAATGAGTGAGTCTAGCTTAACTGAATGTAAGCCACAGTCAACACTTAAGTTAACCACTGATCAAAACCCTAATTGACTCAACTGAACCCTAACTAAAGCCAGAGTGCAATAAATGACTGAGTCTAACTGAAAGTAGCTTAGAGACATCTCACTGCAAGCCAACCAACAAGTGGTAGCACATCACTGACTCCAATGAACCCTAATGAGGTTAACTGAAGTGTAACTGACCATCAGAAGTGGTTGGAGGCGCCCTTGTTAACTCTAGTTCATTAAATAATCATTAAATAATTAATTTAATGAAGGAAGGTGCCTTCACTACTTTTTTTAACTGATTGTAACCATTAGTTAGCAATATGGGGCATTAATGACACTCAGATCACCCCTGGAGTGCTCCAGTTAGCCTCCCCGAATGTAGGAGAAGGCTAAGTTAGCCTCCTTGACTGAAGGTAGGCATGGGTGTGCCCATGCTGATGTCATCCAGTGTTCCTTTGATGTCAATTAAGTAAATAAAACTTAGTATAGTGGTTTAACTAGGCCAAATTAACCAAAATGAGTGTGTATGGTGATAAATGTCTCCAATAGGAGAGGTTCTTTAACAGAAAGGTGAAAGAGTTTCATGAGTTGCGTATGGGATCCATGACTATGGATGCTTTTATTAACATATTTTTTATGTGTTTCATTATGTACCCTACATAATGGATGAGAAAGTAAAATACAATAGGTTTTAGGATGTCTTCCTCCCAACTTTCGACAGAGGATTGAATTTGACAATCCTAAAACATTTGACACCACCTTATACAAAGCTAGGCTTTGCTATGAGCATGGACAATTGAGGAAAGATAAGATTAACAAAAGTAGAGATAGGTCTAGGGCCTTCTAAGATAACCATAAATAGGTATTTAACCCACCACCATACAAAAAATAGAACAACAGTTTCCCAGTCAACAAGAACTTCAACAAATCAGGTACAAATCCATATGTACTAGATCCAAATGCTAGAAAGATAGCAACAAATGGGGGAGCTAATGTTTCCATACTGCAAATTAAATGCTAGAAATTCCAAGGGCCTCATTATGCCTGAGACTGTAAGAATAATACCAATGGTGTCTTGCACAAATTACAGGACAAATTACAGGAAGAACCAACGGTAGAGGACATAGCTGGAACACCGCAGATTTATGCAGCCTTGGATGGCCGACATGCAGACCATCAGGCTACCATGGTTAAGATAGAAGGTAAGATCTTAAACACTTCTATTTCAATATTGATTGACCTCAATGCTTTCCAGAGCTATGTATCGCCTAAAATTGTTGATTTATGTAAACTAGGCAAAGTTAAACATGATAAACCTTGGATGGTGAAATTAGGCACAGGTATGAAATAGAAAGCTTCAGAAATAGTTAAAAATTGTGAGATAAACCTAAATGGTTGTCCTAATAGAGTAAACCTAAACATCCTACCCTTAGGATCATATGATATACTTATCGTCATGGACTAGTTGGAACAACACCATGTCATTCTCGATTTCTTACACAATTCAATCTTGTGTACAGATAGCCAAGGGAATCAAGTAAAGATTCAAGGCATACCGAAGAATTTTTTGGTAAGTTAGATATCTACTTTTCAAGCAAAGAAAGTGATTTATAAAAGGATGCAAGATGTTTGCAGTAAACATCCAAGACATAGAGGCTGAAAGAGAACATCACATAGAGGACTTTCTAGTTCTTGTAGATTTCAAGGATGTATTTCCTAAGGAAATCCTAGGATTACCACCAAAACAAGAACTAGAGTTTTCTATAGAACTGACACCAGGATTAGTTCTGGCTTCAAAAGCCCCTTACCGCATGAGTGCAGCAAATTTGGTGGAACTAAAATTATAGTTGCAAGAATTGATAAAGAAAGGATATATTCGACAAAGTGTGTCTCTTTGGGGAGCACCGATACTTTTCATAAAGAAGAAGGATGGTATGATGCAGATGTGCATTGATTACTGTCAGCTTAACAAAATGATTATCATGAACTGATACCCACTCCCTAGGATCGATGACTTATTCGATCAAGTAGGAGGATCCAAGATCTTCTCAAAGATCTACCTATGATCCAGGTACCATTAGGTATGAATTCACGATGAGGATATTCACAAAAACTCCTTTCTTACAAGGTACAGTCACTACGATTTTGTAGTAATGTCACTCGGGTTGACCAATGCACCTACGAACTTTATGTGTATGATGAACAATATATTCAGTAAATATCTAGATAAATTTGTGTTGGTATTTATAGACAACATCCCAGTTTACTCTAAGATTAAAGAGGAGCACGAGGAACACCTTCGCATAGTGCTACAAGTGTTACAAGAACACCAACTCTGTGCCAAGTTTACTAAATCTGATTTTTACAAACCATAGATACAGTACATGGGTCACATCGTCTCCGAGACGAGGATAGCTGTGGACTCAGAAAAGATTAAAGACATAGAATATTGGCCTACCCCTACTAGTGTCACCGACATTAGATCCTTTTTGGGATTGGCCGGATACTATCAAAATTTCATTGAGAACTTCTCAAGAATAGCTTGTCCCATGATTGCTTTGCAAAAGAAGGAAAATAAGTTCTTATGGACAACCAAGTGTGAGGAAAGTTTTCAAAAGATTAAGTAGCTTTTGACAACCGCACCAATAATATGAATTGCAGATCCCGATGGGGATTTCATTGTTTGCAGGGATACAAGAAAGGAAGGGCTTAGAGGATTCCTCTTACAAAACTATTACGCGATCTGTTATGAATCATGAAATTTAAAAGAACATGAGCATAACTATCCCACACATGATATTGAGTTAGCATCCATCATCCACACCTTCAAGAAGTGGATGCACTACCTCATGGGAAGGAAATTACTTCTCATGATAGACAATATGAGTCTAAAATATTTATTTGAGGAACCAGATTTGAATGCCAGGAAAGCCATATGGTTGGCTTTCCTTAGCGAGTACCATTTCGAGCTAAAACATATAAAGGGAAAAAAAGAACAAGATTGTTGATGCTTTGAGTCAACGAACTCATATGATATATGAGGTGACTTTAAGTCAAACCAAATCATATTTACATGAGAGGATTAGAATGGCCAACAATGTTGACCCTTTCTATGTAGAAATCCTCAAGAAAGTCTAGGAGGATAGGTTGTTTCAACAACAAAAATAGTACAAGGTAGACGAAACGAGACTGCTATGGTCCAAGGAGAGATTGTATGTTCCAGAAGGAGGGGACATTCGGTCCATCATCCTCATACAATTTCATCAGACACCCTACTTGGGGCATCTAGGATATCGAAAGATGATATCCACTATTAAGAGACACTTTTTTTGGCCTATGTTAAAGGCCGACATAGCATTGTTTATCGCAAAATGTCAGGAATGTCAGCTGGTCAAAGCTAACCACTAGCATCCTTCAGGGTTGCTGCAACCATTACCCATTCTGGAATGGGAGTGGGAGGTCGTTTGTATGGATTTTATCATAGGTCTACCTAAGAGTAAGAAACAAAATGATTCTATCTTTATAGTATTTGACAAATTTTCAAAAGTAGCACACTTCATTCTAGTGAAGTCGACCTGCAAGGAAATACACAATTCCGATATCTTCTTGAAGGAGATATTTAGACTTCATGGGATACCCAAGGCAGTCATCTCAGATCGAGATACTAAGCTTAATGGAAACTTTTGGAGATCCTTATTCTCCCGATTAGAGATGCAATTGAACTTCAATACTGCTTATCACCTGCAGACAAACAGGCAGATAGAAAGGGTAAACCATATTGTCTAAGACATGCTTAGGATGTATGTTATGAACAACCCCACCAAGTGGGAAGATTACCTACATCTTGCAGAGTTTCCATATAACAATGGATACCAGACTTCCACCAAGATAAGTCCCTTTGAGGTACTCTATGGACAAAAGTGTAGAACACTGGTTACTTGGTATATCCCAGTGGATCGGCTCATGTTAGGGCCTGAATTATTAAAGGAATTGCAACAATTGGTTACCAAGGTCCAAGTGATCCTTAAATAAGCACAAGACTGCCAGAAAAGATACATGGATAAGAAAAGAAAAGATAAATATTATCAAATAGGCGACCATGTCTACTTGAAAGTAAAATCAAAATGAAGCTCATTGATCTTGGAAAGGTGTGGTAAGTTAGCACCTAGATTTTGTGGACCCTTTGAGATACTAAACAAGAGAGGGCCAATGGCATATGAACTAGCATTACCTGCTCATATAAGAGTCCATAATGTGTTCCATGCATCATTCTTAGAGAAATATGTTTATGATACTAAACATGTGATTGATTGGTCCTGATTACAGGTGGAACCTGAAGGGGAGTTTTCCCATGAACCTCTTCATATATTAGACAAGAAAGAGGTGCAGCTTAGGAAGCACACCATAGTCTAGTTGAAAGTGCAATGGAAGCACTTCAAAGCTAATAAGGCTACGGCTACTTGGGATAATGAAGCCACCATGAGAAAGGCTTACCCCACCTTGTTTCATGATTTCATTCTGAGTCCCTGGAACACTAGGGACAGTGTTGTTCTAAGCGGGGAGGGATGTAATATCCCATATTTTGACCTAACACTTATGGGCATAATCCCCATTGATTATAATGTTACTTTAATGTTTTATTTTTATATATTGGGTATAGGACCCCACTACATATGAACATGATGATTTGTTTGATATATTGGGTATAATCCAGTTAAATATGTTTTATGTATGATTTTATGTGTTGGGCGTGGACCCTGAAGCACATGATTGATGAGATGATTTGTGTTGAGCAAGGATCTCTGGAGCACATGCGTATTTAAAATATTTGTATTGAGCAAGAAGCTCTGGAGCACACGAGTTTTTATGAAAACCTTTGTATTGAGCACGAAGCTCTGAAGAACATGAAAAGATATATTGGAAGTGTTGGGCATAAGACCCGGAGCCTTCCAATTTGATGTTGAGAATAAGCTCTCGAACATTAGATCTTTGGCCATTGTATCCCTAGGTGTATCCTACAAATACATCCTAGCATTAGTGTTGAGTGAGGAGCTCTGGAATTGCACTATGTTTGTAACTCCCTATTTCAATGTTGAGTATGGACTCTAGATAAGCGCTAGGAGTTATTGAAAAAAATTAATTATGTCGAGTGAAAATGACTCGAGTATATTGATCTCATATGACTTATTTATAAGCAATTAAATGAAATATCGAATTGATGTATCTCATCATGTACTAAATAACTACCATGTTATACAAGGGAATCCAACATGCAAGGATGTTTAGAGTTTCCTAGCCTAGTAGACTTAACCACCTACCTCACGGCCTTAATGAAGAAAGTGTCATAAGCTTAGGGATCATGTTATATGATACCTAAATACAAATGGTAACAAATACTATATATATATAAGTATTATATGTTATACTTGGTATGTATAAGAGTAAACATAGTAATAATATTAAAAGTATAAGAAATAAAGAAATGATCCATTTATTATTATTATTACTTAAAGATAATGAAATAAGTATAATACCTACAAAATTCCAAATATGAACTAGTTAAAAGTTTCTAAGTTAAATATTAAAAATTCATAACTCAAATAAAAAGGGTTAAATCAAGAAATCAGAGGATTCTTGATTTAACTACCCCTGTGACTGAAAAGTCTGCCTATAAAGACCCAAGCCAAAGAGTGGCTTGGGGATCTCTTCCATCTTTTTGGTAAATCATTATTTCTATATGTTTATTCTTAAGAGAGTTCTTGGATAAATTTCTAAGAGGAAAAAGGAGAACTGATTCAAACCTGATATCCCAGTTACGGAAGCCTTACCTTAGGAACTCTAAGATACTTGCATGTTGGAACCAGCTCGGGGGGATCCAAACTCAAACTAGGAACGGTTCTAGGTCATGGTTGGGTGGAACGTGGTAGTTCCTAAGTGATTCAGTTATCTATACAGAGGCCATATCTACCTGTGAATTTGTTAATGCTGGGTAAATGAGTGTTTAGGTTTTCATCCATTCAAATAGCTTCACCTTGCAGGTATGAGGTTCTTGATTTTTCTGTTCCATTAACTAGTATAATTCATGTTAGATTATTTAAGTGTTTAGGCTATATTTCTATCCTATGTATGCAATTATATCCTATTAGAATAGTTAAGGGTTTATTTCATATTTCTAACCCTATGTTTGCAATTATTTTCTGCTAAAATATTTAAGGGTTTACATTTTATTTATAAACCATATCTCTGTCCAGAATGTTTAAGAGTTTATGTTTTTAATTCTAAACACTCTGTCTGAAAATTATTTCCTGTCTAAGAATTATTTAGGGCTTATTTTCTTCCATTCCGGATTCTGCATTTTATTTCATAGCTTAAACTTTGTTTTCCTCAAACCTAGAAATTACTCTAAACATAGTCTATATGTATATTTACCTATGGATTCTACCTGAAGATTTCATATTTCTAGGAGAATATATTTAGGATCAAAAATACTAAGTATAAGCTATAAACAAAACATAATTATGAAACACATTAAATTAAAGTATAGTAATTATTAACCTAAGAAACAAATAATTTCCAATACTTAAGTATAAACATAATTAAAATCAAATCATAAATTAAACCAAGTATACAGTCAAGATATGGAGACCATCTAATGGTCTAAAGTTGTAAAATAATCAACATAAATCCATCTCATTTATAATAAACCAAACCATATAATTAACATACAAACTACATCTATGAAAATTGTATGCCATAAAGAAAATTTTAACATAGTAAATCAAACATAATGCTATGCACAAAAATATTTTAAAACGTAGCATAAATACACAGAGGTCGTAGGATCAATTCCTGTAGGAAGGAATGCCCAAAAAAAACCATATAGTAATAATCATTTACAACCATAGAGACCTACGATTAATTCCTATTGAGTCCATTTATTTTACAAGTCATTCTATCGAATCATGTAGGATTCGTTACTATTCTACTAAATGATGTAGCATTATAATTATCAAAACAAACCACACTATTTTAAATACATAGGGTGTAAAACAGTTTCACATAATCTCTACATAGAGGTCAAAATCCCCAAATAGATTACAAGATGTAACTTCTTCATGGCCCTCAACCCTTTACATAAACAAAGAATTTAAAATTTAGCACAACCACTACAACCCTATCAATGCTATGCGAGTAGAAACGACACCCATTGAAGGGTTACAACCATAGTCACGACCCTTATACACAGAGTGTTCATAAACATGACTTAAACCATAAAACATTTAAGTCATTACCCACTACACAGTTGCAACTCTATTGGCGAGAATGCCATTTCCATCTACAACAAGGCTCCAAGAACAAACAAACACCATTAACGAACCCATAAAAGAACTTAAATAAGAATTGTGAATTACACAGAGTTAAACCATTGCCACAGAATAAGAATCATACCCGCGATTCGAACACTATGCAAATGTTGCATAGAAATAACCAAATAAACACATGCACAGTAATAATGTTGTATGTATTCCCTTCATAAAACAAAGTAAGAATTTACATAGTCTTATAACCCCAACCTTGCACCATGGCAAGCAATGGTGTTGTCGTCGTATCCATCATAAACACATTTACAATCCGCAGAGCCTAGGAGTGTTCACCAAGGCATCAATACTACTCAGAGCATCCATGAACAAAAACTAGAATACATTAAGTCTCGTCTCGAACGAACAAAATCCCAACATAAACCCCAATTGCTTCACATATCTCTGATGCTATACATATTAATTTACAGATATACCGTTTCTAATTTGCAGCCATAGAAACTAGATAGACATTCAACCCACGATGAGTCTTCTTAACTCTATTGCAACAAACATGCGAGAGAAGGAACAAGTTAAGAACTTGTTACAGTAAGGATTACCCGAATGGGTATGTTGTTTACCTCAAGGCGACCCACAACCCACGATTCTTTAAACTCTGCAACCTGCAACACAAAATCAAGCCACGATAAGGAGTACAAATTGAACACCAAACTAGACAAACAAAACAATGTTGTTAAACCAGAGTGGGATACGTACCTTCCATTCTAAAAAACCTTCAAATCTTTATGCCACCACACAACACAGAGATAGAGCTCACGCAGCCATGTTGCAAATGACCTAAACCAATGCAAGATCCCAAGCCCTAAGCTTGAGGCCCACGCTTTCCACAGTGCATTTATGTTGCCACCCTAGCCTCCAGTAACATAATTCGAAACCCATATTGTATACTTCATGCCACTCTTTAAACCATGTTCAAAAAACGTGTAAGACATAATCTCCACAGGTGTATCGAATACCTAGGGTTTAGCCATAGTCCATGGCATATGAAATATGCCATGGAGGGCTAATGTTAAGGTCTTAAAACCTTACCAAAGACTATATTAAATCATCAAGCAAGTTATAAAGTGTTAACACCATATAAATGTGTTCCATGTAAATGATAAGTGTAGCAATAATCAAGTCACTATTGTAGAGTCCGTAAAGTAACAACAGTAACCTGTGCAACATAGGCTAGTAAAATATCCATCCCGACGTAAATATCAACTAACAACCATCATAGTAGTCACTAGGATAGGACTGTAAATACGCCGTTGTCCAATCCAAGTGCTAATGACGAAACAGGCAGTATGTCTTGTTCATCTTTTATAAGAAGTTTCTGTCATCAAGTGTACCTGCACGTGACAAGGAAATAAATGCATTAGTTCGTAAGAACTAAGTAAGCCCCATGGTGACAAGTAGAAAACAATGACCTTCCAAGTGTTTACAAGGGAAACATGCCCCACCACTCCACCCCTTTTTCCAATAACAAGTTAAGTGAGAATTGATTATACAACAGAAATAAAATTTTATAACCATGGAGAAATAATCGAAACAACTAACATACATATAAATGAGACCATATATAAAGATAGTAAGAAGCATAATGAAAACATGAGTATTAGATTAATAACCATATTGGGAAATATGAAAGTAGGACATAAGAACAACTTACAACAATACAACATAGTAAACGAAGAACGACACATTCCACATAAGTATAAATAATGTCCAGCTCAGGCAGTAAATGACTAGCATACTATTTTTTTTTTCAAATTTTTGGGACATTAAACACCCTCAAATTGATGGCCAGACTGAAGTGGTAAATAGGATCTTGGGAAACATACTGAGATTTCTCATGTATGAAAATTCAAAACAGTGGGACTTGGCTCTTTCTCATGTTGAGTTCACATGTAATGATTCACCCAATAGAATTACATGTATGAGTCCTTTTCAAATTGTTTGTAGGATGCATCCAAGAGGTGTATATGAACTTAAAGATTTGGGAAAACAGGAAAGGAGAAGTGCAAAGGCTGAAGACTTTGCAATTAGCATGCATGAACTACAAGAGAATACCAAGAAGAGATTACATGGAATTACAAAAAAATATAAACAGAGAGAAGATTTGAAGAGAAGAGAAGTAAACTTCCAAGTTGGAGATTTAGTGATGGCCTATCTTAAAAAAGAAAGGTTCCCTAAAGGAACTTATAATAAATTTAATCTTAAAAAGATTGGACCTTGTAAAATTTTAAGGAATTTTTCTACAAATGCTTATGAGATTGAGCTTCCTTCTGAATTTTAGATTTCACCAATTTTTAATGTTTCAGATTTTGTATCCTTTTAAAGATGTAGGTATCCAGACAAATGGTATAAATTTAGATGGAACTGATTCAGATATATATTTGCAAGGACAACTTCCATAGAAAGAACAAACTCATATTGAATCCATCCTTGACAATAAAAATCTAAGGAGCACAAGGAATAAAATATTCTTTCAGTACCTAGTCAAATGGAAGAATCAACCTACTGAAGATGCATTCTGGAGGACAGAACATGAAATTTTCAAGTACAATGTGCACCCTGAATACTTACAGAAGAATTCTTTCCTTCCCCAAGAGTATGATGTAGGATCATCCAACTCAGATTTCATTGATTGGTAAGTCAACCTACCATGTAATCACATTTGGTTCGATATTAGTGGATAGGGTTAGTTTTAGTTTCTAGTAACTAGCAATTTTCCATTATTCTCCTTGAACCCTACGAGGAATTATTCAAGGATATATCTTAGCTGATAGGTTTAATTTTATTAGGTATCCATATCCAAGCTATTCAGATCTGACATATTTGCTGAGTGTTATAAAAAGAGTAAATGTAATAGATAGGATATGAAATGAGAGTGCATGATAGCAAAGAGTGTGTATTGAAATTTATGATTGGCTAAGTTGAATGGAGAACATATTTTTACTCTACAATAGTTTATGTTGGTTTATACCTTTGTTCCATTTACCAGTCGTATAAATTGAAACCTGTTGAGGCCTGGAAATTCGCAGGCAACAACAGCAAGGGATTCTCCCCAGTCAATGTTTCCAACTAGCCCGTGACTGTTTGGTGTAGGGAATCCGTCCAGTTTTGTGGTCCGGCTACCGTAGGTCAAGTAACAAAAACAAAGGTTTTACCGGTTGCGGCCCGGTCCACCGTGTTTATTTTTTGTATTTTGACTTAAGATATGATATGCACATGCCTAATTAACAATGCAAGGTGATGAAGGATGCAAGGAGTAATCACAACGTGATGCGCAGGTTCATACCTCTCATCTTAAACCCCCAAGCATCTAAATCACATAAATTACGATAAAATAAATACTAACTAAGCTATCTCTAGAGAGCTGGATATTAATTTATGAGTAATGCACCACTGTCCATGTGTTATGGAAAATCACAGATAGCTTCTCTTATAACCAAACATATAAACATGAATGAAAGTATACATGATAAGATAGCTCATCAACCGTTAAAAATTCCATTACTCATAGTGGAAGACATCACAAAGTATACTGAAGAATGCTCAAACAAGAACATAGGTTCAAGATGTTAGAATTCTCTTATAGCTAATGAAACACAGTTGAAAATGAAATAGTTCCCATTCAACATTGCTCATTTAATAACATTGACACATTCCACATAGCACTTTCTCCAACAGGAAAAATTTGCAATTTCTGATTGTAAAATGAAATAGTTCCTCTTACAAGCAAATAGTTTACAAGTCTTTCGAGGGAAAAAGCCCCTGTAAGTTCTAAATTTCGAATATTTAAACTAAGACCGTCCACCCCTTGGGCTGACCTCCCCCACACCTGATATTTCGGTTCCTTGAACGTTTCATATCCCCATATTCTTGTACGCACTCATGATCTGCTTAATAACTGATATACCTTTCAGGGTTGCGTCTTTGTCGCTACTGCTTTTGTCTTCTACTCCAATTTCCCTCCTTGGGATCCTGCCGGTTATGGTTTGATCTTTGCGAAGGCTGCCCAGCTACGCCTTCGCGCCGCAGTAGCCTAACCAGTCCCTTGAGTCCACCTGCAAATAAACGACATCTATCATTCATTGGGGCTGTATCTTCAATAAAATTAAACTACGTTAAATTATATTAACCAAAACGGCGAAGCAAGAAGAAAGGCCAGGTACTGCATTGTGGCCATGAGGACCTTCACAAGTGTCGGCACCACTATCTTGTCCACCTACGGGCTCGATAGAAATCACTTACGGCAGGAAACAAATAACTCGTAGGCGGCTTAAAACATCAACCACGACAGGGTAGACTTAAGCACATCGGAGTCGGAAGAGTTAAGACCTAAGCTGTGGGCAGGAGAACTTTCAATAGGACATCGAAAGGACATTGACATCAGAATCAAAGTGCATTGCCTAGCCGCAATGGCGGAAGAGAAAAGGCTAAAGACATGCAACTAGAAGACTAACACGCATCAGCGGGCGGAGTACTTATACATCGGGTGCTTAGCTGATTTGGGAACCGCAACGACGGAAGAGAAACAGACAACAGCCTTCGATCTAAGTGTTTAAAAAATTTAAAATTTGGCAACGATTGAAACTGTTTCTCCTCCGAAATAGTGTTTTTCAAAAACACTTGACCCGATTCATCTTCAACTAACAAAACCTAGACTCTAACGTCTGCGACCCGCAACAATTTCCAACACAAGCGATTTCTGAACACAGGACAAGAGTTCATCTTCAAAAATCATCCAAAATTCAAGCATGACCAAAAATTGATAGATCCAATTGATTCAACGCAGCATTAAAAATGATAAAGGGGGATCCAAAATTTGAAAAAGAAATTTGGGGAGAACAGTTGCAGCTGCAACAACTGGCGATTACCTGGTGAACCTAGATCTCTGGTTGATTATTACTTGAGTAACAGACTGTTTAACAACAAACGCATCTATTGAATTCTTCTAGCTATCTGGATTTATCAAATGGAAAAAGTGTGTACCTTTAATCATTGATGATAGTCCAATTTAGGAGTGTAGAAACCAAGATTTTCAAGTCCAGATAACTCTGTTGAGGCCGAAAAATTAGTTTCATTGTTAATTTTGTCTTTAGGTAGCTAGCAGCTTGGACACCATAGGATTGTAGCATATGGCAAATAGAAATATTCATTTGTTCCTCATTCCCATGCCACTTTAGCACTTTTGTGCTTTTGGACTTTTTTCCTTTACATATGAGTCCTCTTGCATGCCTTTCTTTTTGAATTTTAATTCAGGCTCCTCTATCCCAAGTGTCCTTTTGTGTGAACAGTGTATTTCACGTTTCAGCTCACGGATGGAGAGGAAATTTTGGCAATTTAGTACTTATGATTCAGCATTTGCTTTGATGTATGATGCTTTCATAGGAGTTTTTGACTCTTATCTACCTTTTGGCATTCGTTTCTTGGCATGGGATCATTTGTATTTAATATACTATTTACCTTGCTTCTTTCCATGGGCCCTTTGCTGTCACTCCCTATGAAATTTTAAATGTGACATGGATGGAGCCTCAAAATAGTATTCCAGACTCTTTGATTCATGTTTATTTCATAGGGGTTAAGCAGGACTTCAATGCACACATAGCTATTTGAGAAAACTGCTAAACTGGAAGAAGTTCTTTTAGACGAACAACAACACACAGTCTTATACCCAAGAATGTTAATCATTCCCAAAAAAATTGATGTTCCCCATGCAACCGCGGGTTCATTTCCTTTATTGAAATCAGTAAAAACTTAAACTAAAACAAAACTAAAAAATATGACTCAAAAAGACGACCAAGCTGGATTATTTATATACAAGATAGAAGAACAGAAACAAAACTCAGGAAAAATAAGGCTTGAGAACTAAACCATTTATTGGAAGGGCCAAGCTTTGCCGCAATCTTAAAAGGGCCTACCCACAACTACTGGAATTTTGTGTGTTTTCCTTTCTCATCATGAGGGTGGTCCCACTTGAGAACCAAATATCCCACCTCAAATTATTTTGTTCCTGCCTTGTGTTTGTCGAACCATCTCTTAATTACCTCTTATTGTTGTTTAAAGCACTCTCTGGCCTTAGATCTAGCCTCTTTTGCTTTCAGAAGATTATATATCCTCATTTGTAAGACTTCATTCTCCGACCCTCTAGACTCTTGAGCTATTATGGAGGAGGGGAGCATGATATTGGGGGGAAGAATGGATTCTTTACCATACACAAGGGTATATGGAGACACTCCTATCAAAGACTTGGGGGTGACTCTATCGGCCCAAAGGGCGTTTGGTAGTGCTGAGTGCCAACTCCTCTAGTTTTCTATCACAGTCTTCTTTAAAATTCTAATCAGATTTTTGTTAGTAGATTCAGCCACGCCATTTCCTTGTGGATAGTAATTAGCAGAATAATGCAACTTTATCCCTTTCTCATGAGCCAAAGCAGTTAATTTAACTGATGAAAAGTAAGTAGCATTATCAAAGACTAACGAAACTAGAAATCCAAATCTGGTCATAATATGGTCCTGTATGAAGCTGATGACTGTGTCCTCATTTATTTTGCACAGTGGGATGGCTTCAACCCAGTAAGTGAAGTAATCGGTTGTGTTCAGAATGTACTTGTGTTGTAGGGAAGAGTTTGGCTTTATCTCCCCAATAATATCTAGCCCCCATTGCTCAAATGGCTCCATGATCATCATAGGCTTCAGTGGTGCGGCTGCTTTAGATTGTCTTCCACCACACCTTTGACAGATGTTGCATTTCCTGACATGGGTGTGTGCATCTTTGAAAAGCGTGGGCCAATAGTAACATGCCTTGAGAATTTTGTGTGCTGTAGTATCTCTTGAAAAATGTCCCCCAGTAGGCCCATCATGCAAATCTGTCATTACTTTCATTGCATCTTCTTTCTCTAAGCATCTAAGAAGAACTTCGTCGTAATTTTTTCTGAATAATATTCCTTCAACAATTTGATAGGTGGCTGA
Source organism: Pseudotsuga menziesii (assembly GCA_001517045.1). Classification (NCBI taxonomy): domain Eukaryota; kingdom Viridiplantae; phylum Streptophyta; class Pinopsida; order Pinales; family Pinaceae; genus Pseudotsuga; species Pseudotsuga menziesii. The sequence goes on along the minus strand of LPNX010548226.1, from coordinate 113,667 downwards.
TTTGAGACGCAGCGCTCTTCTTTTCTTAGAATTCCAATGTTCCGGAACTAGCCCTGCCTGCAGGTAATGCATGAGGTCCCTATATCAAGATTCAGGGGCTATAAACAAAGGGCATACATCCATCAAATTTAATTTAGCCTCATCCTCCCAGGTGTGTTCTTCATTGTTCCCATTTTCAGTCATTAGTTTGCACAACCCTTTCCCTTTAATTATAGAAGCTGGCTTGAATTCAAGGTCATACGCTTGAAGAGTTGTTACCCAATTGCCCCTTCTTTCTCCTAAATCCTTCTCTACAAAAAGGGACCTCACAGTTGGGTATGGGACGATCACCTTGGTTCAATTTTTTAATATGTAGGGCCTGAATTGTTTCACTACTTTGAATATTGCATAAGCTTGTTTATCAATAGCCAGGTAGTTTAATTCAGCACCTTATAGACCAGTGCTCATGAAAGATATTGGGAATTCATCCCCCCCATCTTCTTTTTGAGTAAGCACAGCTGCTAGCGAATCATCAAATGCAAAAGTATATAGAATAAAATCTTTATCGAAATCTGGGTTTTTTAGGGAGGGTGCGTGTGCAACAGCAGTTTTAATCTTGCTGAATGCATTCTTCTCAATCTCGGTCCATTTGAACTGTGCACTTTGCTTCACAATTTGATTTAGAGGTTTGACAATCCAGGCAAAATCTGGCACGAATCTTCATAGGAAGTTTATTGTTCCCATAAATTATTGCATCCCCTTTTTATTATGGGGCAAGGGGATTTGTTCAATGGCCTTAATTTTTTCTAGATCTATAGAGATTCCCTTCTTTGAAATAATGTGACCCAGCAACTTTCCCTCTGTGACAGTGAACACACACTTCTTGGGATTGAGTGAGATTCCATATTTTCAACAGCATTCAAAATATGCCTTAAATGAAACATGTGGCCTTCTCTCATCTTTGAGAATATTGTAATATCATCAAGGTACACTACATCAATACGACCAATCAATCCGTGGAAAGCTATGTACATAGCCCTCTGGAATGTAGCTCCATCATTTATAAGCCCAAAGGGCATTCTCCTGTAAGAGAAGGTTCCCCATTTGGTCCTGAATGTTGTCTTCAATATGTCTTCTTCAGCTACTAATACTTGATTGTAGACTGAGAAACCGTCTAATAAAGAAAATAGTTCAGAACCTGAGACCATTTGTAGTATTTGCTCCATAGGTGGAACATGATAGTTATCTTTATCTGAGGCGCGGTTTAAATTCTTGAAATCCACGCATAGCCTGATTTCTCCATATTTTTTTCTTATTGGTACTAGATTTGAGACCCATTCAGAGTGTCTAACCTTAAAAATGATTCTAGCATCCAATAATTTCTTAACTTCACTCTGGATCAGAGGTTCTAGTTTTGGGTGCATTTTTCTTAAAGGTTGCTGGTAAGGTTTCATGCCAGATTTGATAGGGATAACATGCTGGATGATGCTGGTGTCATATGTCTTCAAATCTTTATATGTCCAAGTGAAAACATCTTTATATTGATTAAAGAGACTGATGAACTTATCTCTTTCTGCTGGTGAACATCATTTGCCAAGATTCACATATTTAGGATTTGTCTCAGTCCCTAAATTTATCAGCTTGAACTGTAGAGATGAGCTGTGAGTCTTCATGTTTGCTGGTCTTCTGAACTTTTCATTTAAATCGAACATTCTTTCTAAGGTTCTGACTCCTTTACAGATGAAATTATCATACTTTTGCTCAGCATGATGTTCTTCATCATCTATAATCGCCCCTTTAAATACCTCGTCATTTGTTAAGCATTCTATAATCTACTAGTCGTCATCGAACACTCGTAGGGACCGAGGGCCTAAAAAGGAATTGAACGAAGCATCGATTATTAGTAGGCACAAGCCTAGCAGCTTATGTGTCCAACAAGTTAGTTGCTGCATTTTTAAGTCTTGGAATTGAAATAATATTAAATGAATAGAAACATTTGAGTAGGTCCCATACCTCATTTTGATAAGCCTTTAAGTGAGGAGAAACACAATGTATTTGATTCTGGATCTGTTTTACAATTATTTCAGAATTTCCAAAAACTTTTAGATTACTTACCTTTAATTCGATTGCTTTCCTCAAGCCCTGCACCAACGCTTCATACTCAGCTGTATTATTCGTACATTCAGTCTCTAATCTACATGAAAGAAAATGTTTATTCTTCTGGGGGTCGATTAGGACATAGCAGACCCTTCACCCCTCTAACGTCTTAGAGCCATCAAAAAACAATGTCCAGAAATCACTAACTACTGTATGCGAATCTATTCCTACTGCTAAGTCTACTATTTTACAGTCGATTTCATCAGGCTGTGAAAATCGAAGGAGGTCAGGCTGAGTGTCTGATGTGTTGGCTTCCTCTGCTTGGTAATTTCCTGGTTCCAGTTCAATAAAATAATTTTCCAACACAAAATCCACTGTTTCATTCTTCTCCTCAAGTTGAGTAATGTTGTATTTCATGTGAGGCTCCCTCAAAATTTATTTTGGTTTGAGCTTCCTTTATACGGCAGCCATAGATGCGACCAATCCGAGGAAAAATATCTGTTTAGTTTTGCCAACCAATCTCTACTCAGAACAAGACCATAAGCATCTGGTATGTCGGCCACCATGATATCAATAACTTGGCACACTTTATCATTTGAAGACAAGTGGACTAGGACATCCTCCATCTCACCAACTACCTTCACATTCGTCCTTTCCAACTGAACCACCCTCCAAGTGGATGGCTTAGGATGCCCATTTATTATTTTGCAGACCGATATTGGCATGACATTAACCGACGCCGCGGAGTCTACCAGGAAATTATGTACGTTGTGATTAAAAATTTCAAAAGTGAGGAGGAAAGGTGGATGCTTGTTCTTAGACTTACCTCCAATGCTGGCTTCTCCGATTTCTTCTTCTTCCTTGGGTCGATTGTCAGTGGGCAGCCTCTCATCCGATGATTCAAGGGATTTTAATAGTCTTTCTTTTTGCTGCGGCACTTTACACATTTTGAATAGTGAAACGTTCGCTTTTACCTTCTTTATATATTCCACGATGTCATAATCCATCGGCGGTTCAATGGGATGTGGCTTATTAACATTCTTTTTTTCTTCATTTGGCTCGGCAAACGTATCATTCTGCCTAGGATCTTGGCTGGTAATAGTGAATTCGGGAACTTTATCGGCTGAGGAATTATTTTGAAATTTCTTAACATTTTTCTGAAGCCTTTTAATCTTTGGGAGCAAGAGACTATTTTCTTTAGCTAGCCCTTGGCTCCTTGTTGTTACGTTGGTTTCCATGACGTTCTCGTATCCCCAATTCTTTTCTTCCTCAGCATCAAATAATGAAACAGAATTCCACAGAACCATGGTCTCATCTTATTGTTCTTTTGTTGAAATGGTATTGTCTTTTTTTTCTTCATCTCCATCTTCTGTTAATTTAGAATCCAACATCTAATTCATAACCAATGTCATTGAGTTTATCCATTGAGGACAATTCTTTTCAGAGTGGGGTTGTTGGTGGAAAGTGCAAAAATTGTCCATTCCTACCTCTATTAAATTCATAGATGCTGAATTGTACAGAGGAGGTTGGGATTGATTGTTATCCTCCCTTTTCTTATAATAGGGCTTGTAGAACTTTTGAGCTTCCTTTTCTTTTTCCAAGTCTATGATTATGTTAGAAAGATTTTGCATCATTTTTTCCATACCTTCAAAATCTAGTGATTGCTCTTCCTTAGGATTAGTAAACAACAAGGCTTTCCTTCCCACAATTTTTTCTCCTGACCGTTCAGGATAATCTTCAATGCTTTCTCTTTCAGCCTCTACCTTTTTTGCCTCCTCATAAGTCTCTGCCAACGTGGGTTTGGCTTTCATTTTGGCGAACATGGCCAGCTTGGGTCCTAAAGCTGAAGTATAATATTCAATCAGGACTTTATCCAAAGGTCTATCAACTTCAGAAAAATTCTTGAGGTATGCTGCAAATATTTGAGTGAAGCTGTGCACCTTCTCTTTTCTCTCTTTCTTCAAGGCACATAGTCCTTTCATGAGGGCTGCATGAGTCTTTTGGGTCACATACTCACTTCTAAAGATCCTCTCGAAGGTATCCCAATCAGGGATAGAGTTTGTAGGCAACCCAAAATACCATGATGCTGCAGCTCCTTTAAGGGTGTGCGGGAATAGTCTGCAAACTACATCCTCATGTTCCCTAGCCCTCAACCCTTCTATTGCCAAATAAAAACTTTGCAGGTGGTCATCTACTAGTATCTTCTCACTTGGGTCGAATTTGGGCAGCATATTTTTAAAGGATTGAGGTAAATCATGCAATGGAGGTGGTAGGTTTAAAGGTGATTTGGCTCTCCAAGCAGGTGATGGATTTAGTGGGTTGGGTGGTTGATTAGCGTTGATGCCTGCCATGAGTCTGGGCGGAGAGTGAGGAGGTGAGCAAACAGGAGTGTGAGCAGGGGAACTGTGAGGAGTATCTGGGCCTTCTTGATTCAAAGGCAATACAACTTCCTGTAAGGTTGTTTCTACAAGTTCTTCCCAATTCCCAACCAACACTGAGTCTTCCAATATAGGACGATCCTTCCTTTTATATTATCTTCTGGGCAATTTAGGGATGATCGGCAATCCTCCAATCTTCTTCACATATGCCTTGGTGTGTCTTCTCAAATTATTAACAACTTCGTTGTCGACAGAAAACAAATGTTCTCTACTCCTTTCTTCCGGAATTGGATTATGAAGCCCACTGCTTTTTGAACTGTTACCGGTGGATTAGTCTCAGAAAACCGGGTTTCCTTGGCTAGCCATGCACTAGCGGCCTTCCTTCTAGCGCTAGAAATTGTTGAGGCTTGGAAATTCACAGGAAACAACAGCAAGGGATTCTCCCCAGTCAATGTTCCCAACTAACTCGTAACTGTTTGGTGTAGGGAATCCATTCAGTTTTGTGGTCCGGCTACCGTAGGTCAAGTAACAAAAACAAAGGTTTTACCGGTTGCGGCCCGGTCCACCGTGTATATTTTTGTATTTTGACTTAAGATATGATATGCACATGCCTAATTAACAATGCAAGGTGATGAAGGATGCAAGGAGTAATAACAACGTGATGCGCAGGTTCATACCTCTCATCTTAAACCCCCAAGCATCTAAATCACATAAATTATGAGAAAATAAATACTAACTAAGCTATCTCTAGAGAGCTGGACATTAATTTATGAGTAATGCACCACTGTCCATGTGTTATGGAAAATCACAAATAGCTGCTCTTATAACCAAACATATAAACATGAATGAAAGTATACATGATAAGATAGCTCATCAATACTTAAAAATTCCATTACTCATACTGGAAGACATCACAAAGTATACTGAAGAACACTCAAACAAGAACATAGGTTCAGGAAGTTAGAATGCTCTTACAGCTAATGAAACACATTTGAAAATGAAATAGTTCCCATTCAACATCGCTCATTTAATAACATTGACACATTCCACATAGCACTTTCTCCAACAGGCAAAATTTGCAATTTCTAATTGTAAAACGAAATAATTCCTCTTACAAGCAAATAGTTTACAAGTCTTTCGAGGGAAAAATCCCCTGTAAGTTATAACTTTCAAATATTTAAACTAAGAACGTCCAGCCCTTGGGATGCCCTCCCCCACGCCTGATATTTCGGTTCCTCGAATGTTTCATATCCCCATATTCTTGTACGCACTCATGATCTGCTTAATAACTGATAGACCTTTCAGGTCTACGTCTTTGTCGCTACTGCTTTTGTCTTCTACTCCACTTTCCCTCCTTGCGATCCTACCAGTTATGGTTCGATCTTTGCCAAGGCTTCCCAGCTATGCCTTCGCGCCACAGTAGCCTGACCAGTCGCTTGAGTCCACCTGCAAATAAACGACATCTATCATTCATTGCGACTGTATCTTCAATCAAATTAAACTATCTTAAATTATATTAACCAAAACGGCGAAGCAACAAGAAAGGCCAAGTACTGCATTGCGGCCATCAGCACCTTCACAAGTGCCGGCACCACTATCTTGTCCACCTACGAGCTCGAGAGAAATCACTTACGGTGGGAAACAAAGAACTCGTCGGTGGCTTAAAACGTTAACCTCGGCAGGGTAGACTTAAGCACATCGAAGTCAAAAGAGTTAAGACCTAAGCTGTGGGTGGGAGAACTTTTAATCGGACATCGGAAGGACATTGACATTGGAAGCCAAGTGCGTTACCCAGCCACAACGGCGGAAGAGAAAAGGTTAAAGACATGCGACTAGAAGATTGACACGCATCGGTGGGAAGAGTACTTATACATCGGGCGCTTAGCTGATTTGGGCGCCACAACATCGGAAGAGAAATAGACAATAGCCTCCAATCTAATTGTTTAAAAACTTTAAAATTTGGAAACGATTGAAACCATTTCTCCTCCGAAATAGCGTTTTTCAAAAACACTTCACCTGATTCATCTTCAACTAACAAAACCCAGACTCTAACATATGCGACCCGCAACAATTTCCAACACAAGCGATTTCTGAACACAGGATGATAGTTCATCTTCGAAAATCATCCAAAATTCAAGCATGACCAAAAATTCACGGATCCAATTGATTCAACGCAGCATTAAAATCATAAAGGGGGGTCCAAAATTTGAAAAAGAAATTTGGGGAGAACAATTGCAGCTGCAACAAAACCCTATATGAGCGTATGCATTTCAAATTCTGATAGAAGTGCAAGAGACCAAGATTGTCTATGAGAAGCCTTGCAGGGAGGAATTGATTGTTCCACTGATCAATTTATTCACATAGTTAAACATCTGTATCTTAGATAGATCCACATCCGCAATTGAATTCTGCAAATGGAAAATGGACCCAATTTAAACCTAAGACAATCAGATCGTGCAGTAGAGATCGATCTTGGAGAATATCAATGGTCGTAGTTAATTTCTATAGCAAAGTTGAGTAGATCTGCAGAGTTAGATTGTAATCCGTATCTAGATATAGATCAATGTTCAAGGTCAAATCCACAGGGAGAGCGAAAAGCGTGGAAGTGCGAAAGTGCGGGAGTGTAGAAGTGCGGAAAGGAGTTTAGAGAATTCTCAAATCCATTTAATGAAAATTTATGGCTTTTTAGTTTTGAGTACTCTCGATTTTTAGGTCGGTAAATGAATGATGCTATCAAGTGTTAATGATAGTGATTTCAGAAAGTGTATGAATGGAAAGTGTGAGGAAAAGTATGAATAAAATTATTTGTGGGAATACTTTCACAATGTATTTATAGGATGATGTTTCCCATGGTATTGGCCCATGCTTTTATATAGTGCATTGTATTTTCCCATGGTTTTTTGACCAATTCTCATTTTAGGGTTTTTTTGTCCTTTTTTGTGAGAATGGGGTTTTGTTGCAATAAATGAACATCTTCCTTGTATTTATGAGGGAAAGAATAATGATTATTTGGACCAATTTAGAGGGAATTTAATTGTGAAAGTCAAAACGGAGGGAATAATGATGAGATTATGATCTATAATTATGGTGTTGACCATAGTGAGCTATGTGGACATTTTTTTGTGTTAATAGGGGGTTAACCCATGTTAGTAAACTCATGGGCATTTCCTGATGCAAATTCCAAGAAAATATTCCAAGCAGTCTATGTCCAACATTTGTCATGTCCAACATACCTCCTGTACAACAGACATTACGGATTCTCAAGTCTTTGCCCCATTTTTTAGGGAACACCATATCATGATTCTTTGTAATAATCATTAGATCAATTCAGATTGTGTCCCTTTAATCCTAAATCTAAATTAAGAGGAAAGTGGAGACACTTTACAACTACACAATGAGAAACTGATATACATATGGAGGTCAACCCATGGAAGGGGTTCCACCACATGCAATGTTCAAATTTCAATTAGAAGGGGTTCCCTCTTCTTTACAACACTCTGACATCCCTAAAAATCAAAATAAAATAAAATATTATTTACCAATGTAACTTCTAGAAATTCCTAGAAAAATATTCCAAGAGATGTTATACTTCAAAATTATCCGATCGTAATGATAATGGATTAATTAAATAAACTACAAGTTTTATGTGTCTATGTTAGTGTTTATAATTAGCATGCTTTTTTTGTGACTTTTTTTCGATAATACATCAAACACTTCAGTGGATACTATGTTGTGAATTTATTGTCTTTTAAAAATTATGTTGCTTGCAAAGTCATAAAACTGTTATATGTTTCTTCAGTTTATGTTCTTCTATTAACTACTAAAAAGGAAGGGTCAATGTCATACTTAGCCTTTTAAGGCTAATGCATGAACTCTTTTTTTTTTGTGTGTAGGTGAATGAGTTTACATGTAAAGAAACAAGTTCCAAAACCCCAAGGCATTGAAATTATATGCAAACGAGGTAGAACACCAAGGTTTGGGGACACTCTAAGAGAATTTATAACTAAATTTATCCACCATACTAAATACTATGCTAAGGATCCAAATATAATTAATAATACACTGCACTATACAATCGTGTATGAGGATCTCAAGTTACAAAGTAGTCTGACTTGTCATTGATGAGGTGATAGTTGGTAAGGGTGCAAGGTCCAAATTGAATGCTCCCCTAGGAAGACATGTCGGTAAGTTTATTCCTCCAGGTGGCAGACAGAAAACTTAAACAAAACACTAAGGGTTTAATATTTAATCGAAAACTGTGGAGCTTTTTCGTGAAGCCTCGTCATGTTGTGTTTTTCTCTGTGGAGCTCTGATGGTTTCTTGGTTTACTCTACCTGATAGTTTTGAAGGTATTTAAGAAAAGGAGTTGTGTTTCTCATTATTTTTTTCTCTTCCTCCTTGTCTGTAAAATCATGAAACTTCGATGGTGGTATTGGTTTTTGTGTGGGAAGAAGAAATCACAGCATCGGGTAAAAACCTTCTCCTAAAATCCTGTGATGAACAAAATTCATAAAACATAGATCAATTCTTTATATGCTGCAAGGTTTAACCTCTGAAATTGTAATGTGCAAGAAGGTTGTAGGGCCATGCTCGTCGGCTACAGTTGTTCAGTTGGATAGTTCGTCAAAAGGCCTATCAGTCGAGTAAGACTTGACATGGCCCCCTTTGTGGCTTTGTTGTTGAACCTATGAGGATTGTTATGCATTTGTCAAAGTGTTGGGTTTTTCATTTCTGCACCCATGAGAGTGATAATGTTCCTTTGGTAATTCCATGAAGGCTTGATTTTACTCCTGGAAGAAATCTAATGAAACGGAGCAACATTCAACCATGAAGTCAATTGACTATGTTTAAGTTTGTTTGATAATTCAAGACAGGGTTTTGTTTCTTTTTGGAATTACAGTCTATGTAAAAATTTTCTTTAATATGAAGGTATCGTGAGGGTTTGTATGAAATCCTTCATTTTTTTATCAAACTGGATATTGCGTTTATGATGCATTGCACTTTGTTTATGAAAACCTCCATTTTGTTTACAGTTGTAATGTTATTAAAATAGTGAAGCCATGAGGTATTTTTAAAATAAATTGATATTGTTAATAGCATACAATGTTGTTTTACTGTTCATATTTTTTTTTTGTAGTTAATATACAAACCTAAGAGATTTCGGCCCTAGAGTCTTTTCCGTGTAATGTAAGCTTTTGAGGTGAGGGCCATAAGGCCTCTATTAGAGTTACCTTTTGTTTAGAATTACTTCTTGATTTGATTTTAAAGCGACTTTATGAGGGCTTATATAAATCCCTTAGAATACTTATTTTAGTTATATACTTGCTACAAATGGATAATCGCTACATCGATTTTCTTCTTTGTTTGATTTGGTGTGACAGTTTGCAGATTATACTGTCATTCCATTTCAATATCCATTTTATCATTTTAGGTTTTGTATTTAAGATACGGCCATGGGTATGACTCAATTATGGCATATGTAACTCCATGTAAACCTTTCTTATATTCAATTCTTTGCTGTAATAGATTTTCTCCATTCTCTGCTATGTTTGTTTGTTTCTTTTACAGTTTATAAATGTTTATGATATTGTGGGTATGAGGCCATTTTCACTATTGTAGCATTTAAAGGAGGTCGTAGGGACATTTCTCTAAAAAAATAGGCTCTTCTTAGATGATAATATTGTTTTAGAAGTAAATAACATTAAGCCCTAGGGATGTCTGTGTTAGTTTTTCAACATTTAAGCTAGCATTATGATAAGATCTTTTCACTGAGAGAATAACAAGCACAGCAATCACATAAGCACATCACAAGAGACAAGAGACACAAATATTTTAGGAGGGGAAACCATAAATGGAGAAAACCCCTCAACTTCCTCTAAGATAGTATCACCACAAGACATGATCCCAAAACAGTAAGATGACCTTCCAACACAATAGCAGCCTTCTATCTTCTGTCAAGCCAAAGAATTTCCTTCTCCAAAAGTGCGCCACACTTGAGAGAGCAAGTGATGTAATTCACAAGTGATAAATAGAGAGACTCTCACTCTCTATTTATATTCTTCTGTTGACTTGAAGTGCACTCAACCATGTAGGCTTAAATTATAATTAATTACTTGATCCTACACCTTAATTAGTGTATAATAACCCAAGTGCCCCTAAATTGTGGGGACTTACCTAATGACTTGATATGACTTGTTTACATTATTGATCCTCCCGATCGGAACATCGGGGCATGACCACATGATTCAAATACATAATAGAAACATCCCGGAATAAACATCGGGTTACAATACATAAGATACATAGAAGAATACATTCTGAAGTTACATATACATCAACACTCCCTCTTAACTAGGAAGGTATTCTTTCGACACAATTTTTCACCTTCTCTGCATCAACTGGAACATCTTTTTCTTCGAGTCATCTTCGTCTTCAAGTCATCTCGATCTGGATCATCATAAAACATCATCACAGGATCTAGATCATCACTCGATCTAGATCAACATCACTGGACTGGATCTGGATCGTCTCTCTATACTGGATCTAGATCATCACTCGATCTGGATCTCTCGGAGTCATCATAACTGGATTTGGATCATAGCTCGATCTGGATCTCCACTGGTCAACATCATGTGTGTACTATCTCGTCATAGGAAGTTCTACAGAGACAGCCCTTTTTCATGCTGGTTGTAGGCCTACTCTCATGTAGGTCTTCGCCTAGCACTTACATCTGACGTGCTCGTCAGAAAGGCACGCCCAGCACTCACATCTGATCATGTAGTAAACTACAATCACATCAAAAAGGCCCAGCACTCACATTCACCAGCATGATAGGACATCACATCACTAACATCTATGAAATGGCTCTGCACTTATATCTGACCTACTCGTCAGAAAGGCACAATCCCATCCAGGCTGGAACCACATCCGCTCACAATGATGCGATACTCTCATCTAGGCTGGATCCACATCCGCTCACAATGATGAAAGATTTCCTGCACTTATATCTGACCTACTCGTCAGAAAGGAACAATTTCATCCAAGCTGGAACCTTATCCGCTCACAATGATGAAAGACTCTCATCCAGGCTGGAACCATATCCGCTCACAATGATGAAATATTTGTGCACTCACATCTGACCTGATAGGAACTGAATCCTACACCCTCGTCAGAATGGCCCCCAGTCCCTGACTGAGCTACATGGTAACTGACCATGCGCCTCCACTCTCCCGGAGAGTGGCAATTGCCCTTACATCTGTCCTACTCGACGGAATGGCCAGCACTCACATCTGACATGGAAGGAACTAAATCCTTTAGCCATGAACAGAATGGCTCTGCCCTTACATCTGACCTGCTCGTTAGAATGGAAAAATCCCATCCAATGATGGAAGACTCTCACCCACAATGAGGAGATATTTCTACACTTATATCTAACATGGAAGGAACTAAATCCTTTAGCCATGAACAGAATGGCACTGCCCTTACATCTAACCTGCTCGTCAGAATGGCACAATCCCATGCAATGATGGAAGACTCTCACCCACAATGAGGAGATATTTCTACACTTATATATGACATGGAAGGAACTAAATCCTTTAGCCATGAACAGAATGGCTCTGCCCTTACATCTGACCTGCTCGTCAGAATGGCACAATCCCACCCAATGATGGAAGACTCTCACCCACAATAAGGAGAGATTTCTGCACTTATATCTGACATGGAAGGAACTAAATCCTTTAGCCATGAACAGAATGGCTCTGCCCTTACATCTGACCTGCTCTCCAGAATGGCACAATCCCACCCAATGATGGAAGACTCTCACCCACAATGAGGAGAGATTTCTGCACTTATATCTGACATGGAAGGAACTAAATCTTTTAGCCATGAACAGAATGGCACAGCCCTTACATCTGACTTACTCGCCAGAATGGCTCTCAATATCAGCACTCATATCTGACATGGAAGGAACTGAATCCTCTCACCATGACAGAATGGCTCAGCCCTTACATCTGACCTCCTCATCAGAATGGATTTGGGACACATCACTGTCTCTGGGAGGAAGCCTTGATCTGGAGAACACCAAGTCTCTCTCTGAAGTACTCGAACTTCAGCCTAGCTAATGGCTTCATCAATACATCAGCTATCTGTTCCTCCGTCGCAACATACAGGAGCTTCACTGATCCTCTCTGCACCATATCCCTGATATAGTGATATTTGATCTCAATATGCTTCGACCTGTCATGGAACACTT
>LPNX010548226.1:53593-97661 GCA_001517045.1 Pseudotsuga menziesii | reverse complement strand
TGATATGACTTGTTTACATTATTAATCCTCCCGATCGGAACATCGGGGCATGACCACATGACTCAAATACATAATAGAAACATCCCGGAATAAACATCGCGTTACAGTACATAAGATACATAGAAGAATACATTCCGAAGTTACATATACATCAACAGTCTGTAACCTTCTTATCTAAGAAAAATGTTGCAGATAACAACGCCAACTTGGTTTGTAGCCTGTAACTAGTGCTACGGTTTGTCGATCATATCAATTTGGTTTTATTAACTTTTTAAGAAACTTGTTGCATTGTTTTAGAAAAACTCTTTAAAACCTAGCTCAATTAATATTTATAATTTGAAGTGTTTTAATTTCTTCCTAACCGAGTCTATGGTTTGATGAAGGATCCATAACTCGACCTTACTGAAAAATGATAACTAGATCTAAACATTGGATTTATTCCAATTTTATTCTCTTTATTTCTGTAGAAGCTTATTTTCTATTATAGGTTGAAACCCTAAATAGTTTATAGAGCTATTGAGAAGTTATGTCCCTAATACAATTTATTAGTCTATTTAGTCAATGAAGTGGGGTCCAATCGATGGGGGAAGGTGGTTTTCACCTAGCCCACCAGGGATCAATTCCCATCGAGACATGGCCCGCTGTGATAAGGCTCAAAGGATAGGCGCCCCCTGGATAGACTACCGCTCCTTGTCGAGATTGGAGTCAGGACGTCTCGGTCCTTGCTGAGTCACAAGTTGCTGGTATATCCTGGCTTGCGGGCTGCTGGTTTATACCTTAGGGGTTATAGTGGCAGCATCGGATTTGATCCTGGGCCTGGCCCAGGCAAGTTTGACAAGTTACCGATTCCCCTCGAGCTAATAAAAAAAAAAAAAAATATTTATTTATATTTATATCTATAGATCTTTGTATTTGAAAATACCTATTTTATGGTAATCTCTGTATCAGTTATGAATGTTATATTAACTTCTGTAATAGCTCTCAAAAAGAGTTTTGAAAGGTCCTTAATGAGAGAAAAAATTGTTAGTTCTTTTAAAACCTAGATTAACAAATGGAATATTGAAGTAAACTTAAAAAGAACTGAGATAAAAGTAATTTAAAATGCCAAGAACAGGAAAAGTATTGTTTTAATCTAAAACTAATTTAACATATTAGCTTATACTAGTTTTCAGATTCCTTTTCTTTAGAATTTATAACAACTCTCTAGTTGATAACCTATTCATAAGTAATCTTCAGATAGGAAATACACATAAGAAAATAAACTATCAATGTGATAGTTGCATAATGTTGAGCATCCTTCCAAAGTTCATATATCAAAATAAAGCATCATTAATTAACAACAATTAGAACCTAGATAATGTGCAGAAGGGGACAAACAACCAAATGAGCCTGTTCCACCAAACCTTCTCATAAAACATCCAAGATTACTTTCTTAGGAACCACGATCTTGTTCACGGAACTACTAGAAAGAAGATCTTTGAATATATCCCACACAACAAAATTGCAACAACTTAGTACTCAGTTGCAGAATTAGCTCAAGAATACCACTTTAGCTATCCCCTCATCAAATTCCTTGTGTGCCTAGTTTTTCAGTTTGCAGCAATGACAAGGTTCATTCACTTAGAGATCAGAATGAGTAGTGAGACACATGATCAATTTGATGGTATATATAATATTTCCTAGGCCTTTGAGTGAGTTTTGAAATTAAATGAGCCACCAGCTTAGTTCCCCCTCTCACGGAAGAGGACCACATTTTTAGGGATTATGCTTCCTATAACAGCTAGAAAGTGAAATGCTATTACTGCCATTTGTCAACCATCCTTCTACAACTGCTCATTCATCCTAGTGGGTTAGTGAGCACCCATTTAATAGTCTCCCTTGGACAGGTGTCTCTTCAATTTAATTATTAAAATAAATAATTATTCAATTACAGTCATCCTTGACCAACTTGGTTATACAAATTTATAGTACATTTAACATAATATTTTTCTGAAATAAATAATAAATATTTATTTTTCAGTTTTGGGTATGTTACAAATAGCTCCCCTTAAGCTCAACATCGTCCTCGATGTTGCTTACATTATTTTGAGTCATCTTGGAACAAACCTGGATATGCCACCCGCATATCGCTCTCCAATTCTTAGGTTGCTTCATCTGGACTGAGGTGTTTCCATTGCACCTTTAGTTGTCCAATGGTGCGATTTCAGAGAAACATTTCCCGCTTGTTGAGAATACAGTCCATTTCCATTGAAAAACCTCCTTCTGGTTTTACTTGAATCACATTCCAGTCGATCACATGAGTAGCATCATGTACATATTTCTTCAAATTAGAAATGTGAAAGATATTATGTATTATAAGATTAGGTGGCAAGGATAACTGGTATGCCACTGGCCCTACTCTTGTTAATATTTCAAACGACCCACAATACCTGCGTGCTAATTTAGCACAGGACCCTAATTTAAAGGAGCTCTTCCTGGGTTTTACCATAACAAATACATGCTCACCTACTTAGAATTCCTTTGGAGTTCTTTTAAGGTCGGCATGACTCTTTTTTTTGCCCTGAGCAGTTTTCAAATTGTTTTGTACCTGTTTCATTGTTAGTTCCAGTTCATTTAACATGGTAGGTCCTAACATCAATCTGTCTACTGGATTACTCCCTGTAATACGAGTGTTACATTTTCTACGATATAATACTTCAAAGGGGCTAAGCTTTACTGAAGCTTGATAATAGTTATTATAAGAAAATTCAACTAAGTGAAAATAGTCTTCCCACTTCTTGGGATAGTCTCTAACATACATTCGTAACATATCTTTTATTACTTTATTGACTCTTTCTGTTTCTCCATCTGTTTGCAGATGATAAGCAGTACTGAAATTCAATTTAGTATCTAGTCCTTTAAATAAATATTTCCAAAAATTACAAGTAAATTTAGGATCTCTGTTAGAAATTATTATCTTTGGAATTCCATGCAAATGAAAGATTTTTTTCATAAAGATGTCAGTAATGTTAGTAGCTTTATAAGTTGTTTTAACAAGTAAAAAGTGTGCTACCTTAGTTTATCCACAACTACCATTATTGAGTCATTTTGTTACTGTTTTTTAGGTAAGACACTTACAAAATCAAGACTAATGACTTTCCATTCCCAATTTGGAATTGCCAATGTTTGTAAAAGACCTGCTCGGTGTTGATGTTCAGCTTTAACTTGCTGAAATTCTATACACTTAGCAATAAAATCAACAACTTCATTTTTCATATTAGGCAAAAAATACTCTTTTCTTAACATTGTTACCATCTTTTGGTACCTTGGATGTCCAGAAAAAATACTTTTGTGTACTTCATTCACAATCAGCAGTTTAACTTCCAGCATGTTTGGCACATAAAGTCTGTTTTTATACATCATTACACCTCTTTAATTAAAACTGTAATATGTATTTATATTTTCAGATAGGTTATGAGTTGCTTTTTCTTTTAAACTCTGGTATTTTGTGTCCAGTTTTATTCTTTCTTCCAATTTATCCTCTAATTCAGTTTTATAACTGCTAGTGGCAGCTACAAAACTTGTTACTGCATTTCTGCTTAAGGCATCATCCACTTTATTTTCTTTCCCTTTAATGTGTTCTATTTCAAAATCATACTTGCTAAGGAACGATGGCCATCTAGCTTGCCTTGCATTTAAATTTTGTTGTTCAAACAAATATTTCAGGCTTATGTTATCACACATTAGCAAAAATCCTTTTCATATTAGATGATGGTGCCACATTTTTAGAGCATGGATTATGGTAGCCATCTCTAAGTCATAAGTTGCGTAATTATTTTTGTGTGTTTTTAATTTCCTTGATTCAAATGCAATTACATGACCTTCTAGTGTCAGTACTCCACCCAAACCTTCATTACATGCATTAGTGAATACGACGAAATCTTTGTCTGGATCTACTATTCTTAGAATGGGTGCAATGGTTAATAGTCCTTTTAATTTATTATAACTTTCTTCGCATTTTTTTATCCCAAACAAATTTCTTAGCTTTTTTTCGTAATGATGTTATAGGATTTTCAATTTTCAAAAATCATTCGATAAATTTTCCGTAATAACCTGCTATTCCCATAAAGGATAGTACATCATCTACGTCCTTAGGAACAAGGAAATCAATTATTTATTTTATCTTATCATAGTTTACCGATATCCCTTCTTTGGATATTACATGCCCTAAATATTGTATATTATATTTATAAAATTCACATTTACTGAACTTAGGATAGAGTTGATGTTCTCTTAAAACTTGTAGTAGTATCTGCAAGTGGTCGTCGTGTTCTTTTTTTGTTTTAGAATAAATTAATATGTCATCTATAAAGATGACTACAAATTTTTCTAAGTATTTACTGTTCGGGTATATAGGGTACTCCCAAAAGAATGAACACCAAAAAAAGCCACTCATATAAATAGATTACAGATCAACAAACCAATATTTTCATGTGGTTAAAACCATCGAGAGGGAAACAGTCCACAGCCCCACCCAAATAGCTACTTGGAGCAATTTATTATGCAAAATAAAGAAAGTTACATATAAGCTTCTCATAATCGATCAACTAGCCAAGGACCCTCCATGCTCTTTAAATAGAGATTATGGACCAATCAAGTGTTAAGCCACAAATCAATGGAAGGTATGATCTAATAGAAGTTGAACCATCAGATCACTTTATGTCTAGAACATATTGTGACCCTTGGATTAGAATTTTTAAAAATGCATACTAATGCATACTAAATAAAGACACTTTACCTAACAGATATATTACACAAGTTAATCTTAAGTAACTCATAAGTGTCTAAATATCTTAACATCCCCCCTTAAGAACAAATTGGGATAGGATGCAAGGATTTACAAAAGTGACACTATTAGGAGAAGGAAGGAGGCATTAGAGCTTATCCCCCCTTAATGATGCATTCATGAACTCCTAACATAGATCGAAGTTTAGAAAACTCTGCTTCTATAAGAGACTTGGGGAAGATGTCTCCAACTTGATCATTTGCAGGGAAATAGAGCATTCCAAGAACACGATCATGAACAAGATTTTGGATGAAGTGCATGTGTAGCTCAATGTGTTTTTTGTGTTGATGTAGAATTGGATATTTGGAAAGCTTGATGCCACTTTGACTGTCAGACCAAAGTGGAGTAGGCTACTGCTGCTCAAATACAAACTTTGAAAGGATTTGTTGAAGCCATAAAGCTTCCCAAGTGGCATTAACTGCGGCTCTATATTCCGCTTCTGCTTAAGAAAGAGAAATATCTTGTTGTTTCTTACAAGCCCAAGTGATAAGTCTAGATCCCATACTGAAAAAAATAACCTGCAATAGACTTTTGATCATCAAGATCATCGGCCCAATCTGAATTAGTGAAACCAACCAGCAAAGGTGTCCCCCCTATACTGTAATGAATCCCAAACTGAATTGTACCTCGAATATATTGAAGTATTCTTTTTGTTGCTTTTCAGTGAATTTAATGAGTTGTTTTCATATAAAGGGCAACACAACCAACATCAAAGGAAAGGTTGGGACAAGAATGAGTTAAGTAAAAGAGAATACCAACAAGCTAATGATACAAGGTGGCATCTAGTTCAGGTGAAGTACAAGTGGCAAAAAGTTTGACTCTAGACTGGAAGGGAGAAGGGGCTGGTTTACAATCTTCCATGTGAAAGAAACGAAGAAGGTCACAAGCATACTTAGACTGGGAAAGAAAGATTCCTTCTTTGGTGTACAAGACTTGGAGACCAAGAAAATAATGCAAATGTCCTAAGTCTGACATTTCAAAATTTTGCTTAAGAATGGATTTTACATGGGTTAAAAGTTTAGGGTCACTAACAGTAAGGATAAGATCATCAACACAAAGAACAAGTATGATGAGATGGTTTCCTAGTTTCTTGGTATAGGCATTGGGGTCAGAATGACATCTAGAAAAACCAGTGTCAAGGATAAAGCTATCCATTTTCGCATACCAACCTCTAGGAGCTTGCTTAAGACCATATAAGGATTTCTTAAGGCGACATACAAGGCTAGAGTTATTCTGAACATATCCAGGAGGTTGTTCCATGTAAATTTCCTCCTGTAAATCACCATGTAAGAAGGTAGACTTAACATCCATTTGATGGACCTCCCAATTATGTAAGCCTGCAAGGGAAAGAACAAGGCGAGCGGATTTCATTTTTGCGATAGGAGAAAAGGTTTCATTGTAGTCAATCCCTTCGAATTAGGAAAAACCTCTGGCAACTAAGCTTTCCTTAAGTCTTTCAACACTTCCATCTGATGCATACTTAGTTCTGTAGACCCATTTACATCTGACTATTTTTCTTCCTTTTGGAAGAGAAACAAGATCCCAAGTATCGTTCGCCATTAAGGAACGATAGTCTTCATCCATAGCTACATACCAATCAGGATTTGCTGAAGCTTCTGCAAAAGTTTATGGATCATGTTTCCTGGAAACTTGATCCAAAAGAGAAGAGGCTCACTGAAACTGAGAACGCGTTCGGCGTTGATCTCTAGGATCATCGGCAAGATCACCAACTGCTCCACATGTTGAATGGACCCATCGAGGAAGAATTGGTGCTGGTGAAACTGGAGGAACATGAGTAGGCAGAGGTGGATTTTCATCCTCACTGTCATCATCAGAAACTGGAGTTGGAAGCCTGTCAAGAAATTTGGAAGTAGAACATTAGGAAAATTTTGAGGTCAAAAATGGGTCTCCAAACAAAGAAAGTACTATTAAAATCAACTTTTTAAGAACCAACCACAATCTAGAGAATGACATCATCTATAATAGTAGAGTTGGCATTACTTGAGTTAAGGTTGCTTATTTTTCATATTCTAAAAGGTTGATTAAAATCTATGGTTAACCATGGTAGTCTATAAGTACTTTTACACCTAGAGTAAAGTACTAATGTCTTTTTACACTTATTCAATAAAATATATTATTACTTTTACACCTAGAGTAAAGTACTGATGTCTTTTCACACTTTTTTAATAAAATATATTATTGTCTCTTCGTATATTCTGAAAAAGACAATATATGCCTTTTCATTAAATATGCATGTCTTTACACAATTTTCAATATATGTTATATTTATCCAATTTTTCTTAATATTAAAAATATCTTTTATTTACACATTTTACGTATGCATATATGATATATTCATTTACTTTTAGTAATCTCAAAAATATTATATAATTATATATTTTTAATTGAACTTTATTTTATTTTGTTATTTAAAAAAAGTATTATTAGCTTTTCTAATCCTTTAAAAATATTTATTATTAGATTTGTATCAAAAAATTTATAATAAAAAACATTACAAAATAATATATTCATAAAAACAAATTTAAAAACTAACTTTCAAAAAACTAAATTCTAAACAAAACATCATAAAATATAATGCTTTATCAAATTATATTATAATTAATTAAAAACTACAAAACATTACCTCATAAAAAATATTAAAATCAAAGTTTAAAATATTAAATATTAACTTATATAATTATATTAAAAAGAAATATTTGACAAAGTTATATTACAATGAATTAATTAAAAGCTAAGAAAAACTAAGATTCTGAATTATTAAAATCAAATTTTAAAGATTAGATTTAAGTATAGAATATTTGTGCTAACCTATATTAAAATCAAAATTTTAAATTTTAAAATTTAGAATGTATAATAAATATATTAATAAGGGGCATGGATGTAGGTTGATTGGCAACTTCATGTTATGTTAAGGCATATATAATGTTAAACAAGTCATCGGGTCGAGTCTCAACGAAATGTGCGCGAAAGTTCAGCCCATAGCTAGTCGTGCCTAGGGGTTATACTAGAGTTTGGAAATATACCTTGTATCACGTGAGTACGAAACTAACATCATTGTTGATCCTCTCCCCCCCCCCCCCCCCCCCCCCCCCCCCCCCACACACACACACATAATGAAGATGTTAAAATATTTCTATATACTTTAAAATGTAGAAAAAATTTTAAAAAAATTTAAAAAATAATAATCGATGATGAATTTCTTAATATAGAAAAAAAACATAAATTGGTGTAATGATTTTTTATACAATTATAAACATCCTATTCTATGAGAATTTAACTAAATTAATTCCATTATAAAAACACAGAAATCGGTTTAATAAGAAAATAGACGACTTAAATTAAAAAAAATGCATATATATTTATTATTTTAAAATTTAATTTTCGAATAATGGGTTAAGCATATTAGATGTAAATTTTATTAAGAACCTAAAAAATATAAGTTATAATAAAAAATTAAAAAGAAACATGATCTCTTAAATTTTAATTTTTAAATACTAAATTAATTATATCATAAAAATACAGAAATTATATAAAGAAAAAAAAACATAAGTTATAATAAAAAATTAAGAAGTTATATATATATATATATATATATATATATATATATATATATATATATTAAAGTTCAATTTTTAATGAGTAGTTGAAGAAAAATTGAAGATTTTGACGTTTTTTCATTTTGTATTATTTGATTGTCTTTTAATTGTGTCTATATTTTATTATTAAAACATATTTGATTGTCTTTTCATTATGTTTATATTTTATTATTTAAAGTGATCTCCAAGTTCAAGGACATGAATGCATTTAACTACTACACATTTTTTGGAAATTAAAATTCGCTTTTAGTCGCTTCAATATAACTTTTTTATTATTTTTGTTTCTAGTATGTAACTCAACCATGGTTATCTAAATTGTACATTTAATGTAGTGGAAAGGTGAGTTGTCAAGTATACATTCCCTATAAAATGCCTAGTTCGTAATATTTTAATATATCCCTTATGAGGCCCATTTTTTACATCAAAATTCCCCTAATGAGAAGGCACAATCGCCGAATCAGGCTCGCAGGACAAATATGGCACACCCACAAAGTTAGTCTCGCAGGCCAAGATATTTTCATCAAATTTAACATCTCTTCTAATGATTATATCATGAGAATGTGGCTAAAGAAGTCTATAACCTTTTACATCTTCAGAATATCCAACAAATATGCACTTTTCACTTTTAGGTTGCAACGCTTTTCTTTTGTTCCTTTACTCCATGCTTCTTTCGGTGTTATACCTTGTAAAAATTTAGTGGGTGTGCGATTAACTATGTAATTTGCACAATTTATGGCTTTGGTCTAATATTGAAGACTTGGTCCCGTAGATTGGATCATACAATTAGCCATTTCTTTTATAGTGTGGTTCTTCCATTCAGCTACACCATTTTGTTGTGGTGTATATGGAATAGTGTGTTGTTGTTGGATTCCTTGTTCAATGCAGAAAGTAGTGAATTTTTGTTAACATATTCTTCTCCATTGTTAGATCTTAACTTAATAATTTGATGGCCAAATTGTTTTTCAACAAGGGCCCTGTAGGCCAAGAACATGTTAAATACTTCGCTGTTAAGTTTCAGGAAGTAAACCCAAGTGCGTCTGGAGTAGTTCTCAATGAAATTTAAGAAATATTTGAAACGAAAAAATGAATTAGATGGAAGAGGACCACACAAGTCTCTATGCACAAGCTCTAAGGGAATCAAGGCATTTCAAGAGGCACGTTTGTCTAAAATGTCCTGATGATGTTTTCCCGAGTACACAAATGGAACAAGCACCATCCTTGCAAGATACCATCGGAAGAACAGTCACCATATTGTCTTTACATAGTTGTTGCAATGAGTGATAATTTAAGTGACCAAATAGCTCATGGTAATGTTTGCTCAAGTTATCACTATGAGAAACAAAACCTGAAGGAAAAGGTGATGACCCAAAGTTGTCTTTACATAGTTGTTGCAATGAGCGATAATTTAAGTGACCAAATCGCTCATGGTAATGTTTGCTCAAGTTATCACTATGAGAAACAAAAACTGAAGGAAAAGGTGATGACCCAAAGTTGTTAAATTTGTACAACCTGTTAATATCATCAACAATTCCAGTAGCTAGGACATGGTGAGGATCTTTAAAATATTTGATTACAACTTGGTGAGGTGTAAACGTTACAGTTTTACCTTCACCAGAATGAGTGGTTTGATAGACTGACAACAAATTGCAGGAAATTCTTGGAACACATAGTACATCACTAAAATAACCATTTTCTACTGAAACTGTTCCACATCATGCAACACTTAGAGAACTATCATCACCAACAAATATTTGTTTGGTGTTACATTCATGCATATTAAAAAAGATGGGTTGATCCTTTTCCATATGATAAGATGCTCCAGAATGAATGAGCCATTCATTTGAAGTAGAAGAATAAGATGCGGTATAAGAGTAAACAGAAGCACAAAGTGCATGTCCATGAGAGGTAGATTCTGAAGATGAATCTAGGCTAATGTGGTGCTTCTTTATTGCTACTTCCAAGGCTAACATCTTCTTGAAACACTTATATTCATCATGATTATCTTTCCCACAAAAATTGCAATGATGCTGAGTCTTCTTTCCTTTTGGCTTAGCTCATTGGTCATTTTTTAAAGAGGAGATGACTGAGAAGGTTTGGGACCTTTGTTTGGCTTATTATTCAAAAATTCTATTTATAGGGAGGCTTGGACTTTTCTTTCTATTGGGACAATAAGGATTTCCTAGATGTATCTGCATTGTTAATTATTCCAAGATGAATGAGCTTATCTTGCTCTCTGATTAAGGAATCACAAAAGGATTCAAGAATAGCCTCTTGATAGCTAGTTGCAGTCAAGGATTCTTTCATGGAATAAAATGTAGATACAAAAAAAAATATGCATGTCTAAGTTTGGAAAGAATATGATAAATACATTATTTGTCTTTTTTCTTAATCTTACATTATTCACATAAAAGTATAAGAGTTTTATACTTAGAGAAATAATATTGAATGCATGAAAAATCACTTGGATTCAAAGAAATCAACTCATTCTCAAGTTGATGACCTCGAATTTTCTTGTGTTTACCAAACACAGATTCCAACTTTTCCCAAGCTTTATCAAGTTCACCAATTTCAGATATGTGAAATCATAGATCAGTAGATATTGACATCTCAATCAATCTATGAGATTTATCACTTCTATTTTCCCATTTTATTTTCTTATCATCAGTAGTGGGTTATGTTTCTTTCCGTGAGGTAATTCTGAAAAGTCCCCTACTTTGTAGAACATCTTTTATATGATATTTCCATGAGAAATAGTTAGAACTGGTAAGTAGAATATCACAAGGGGTGGCCACATCATAAAATAATGGCTGAAAAAACAGAAACTAGCTATTTGGATGCAAAGAGCTCGAAATATTAGACTGTTTAAAAAAAATGGTGTTGAAAACTAATTCTGGATGATGAATTTAGACTTGATCAAAGAAAATGTTGAAGATATCCCCAATAATAACATGGGAGATATTAACTAAATTTACTTTTACAATAACGGTACTTTAAATAGTGCGACAATTAAAAAAACTTAAGTGACTCACTTTTCATTTTATTTTATTTTTTAGTGAGATGCACTTTTACAATAAAGTAACTTAAAAATAGAAATTGCATGCACTATTAAAAAGTAACTTAATAAGATTTGAACTCAAGACCTATTAAGGAATAAAGTTAATTTGGACCAAGTGAGCTAAGTTAAAAAGGTACGTAAAAGAAGGGAATGATGAAGGTTTTTTTTTATAACTCTTCTCTCTCATTTTTCGTGCTTGCTTCTCTTTCCTACAAATCACACCATAAACCAAAAAACAAAAAAACAAAAAAAAGTTCACGCTTATGGGGTTAGATCTCGTTGGATTACCCGGAAAACTATGTTTTTTCTTTGTTTCTGACTCGCCTCGATCACACAAGGTGCACAGCAAAGAGCATACGCAGCTGAGAAAACCATTTCCCTTTTTGTTTCTTATTCACCACGATCGCAGAAGGTGCACATCAAAGAGAATATGCGTACAGGGAAGGAAACAATCCGAGACTAAAAATAATAAAGATCTAAATAACAAAACTCATAAACATATGAGAGATTTTTTTTTTAAATAAGAAAATAAAAAAATCCGTCACTGTAACATTATACCTTCATTTTTGCCAAAATGAGTGTTTTTGGATTAAAAAAAAAATAGTTTTCGATGAAATGAAAACTATAACCAAATGGAAACGGCACTTTGGACGCAATGGAATAACTCTCATGGGACACAAATGCACAAAAAATTCAGAACCGGAAACAATTTCAAAGTTTTGGCAACATCGGTTCAATATCTAGAACACAAACGAAAGCAACTCTTCATAAACGCCTTGATACCATGTTCGGGTACACAGGGTACTCCCAAAAGACAGAACACCAAAAGAAGCCACTTACACAAAAATATCACAAATCAACACACCAATATTTTGACGTGTTTAAAACCCTTGAGAGGGAAACAGTCCACGACCCCAGCTAAATAGTTACTTGGAGCAATTTATTCTGCAAAAGAAATAAAGTTACAAATGAGCTTCTCATAATCGATCAACTAGCCAAGGACCCTCCATGCTCTTTAAATAGAGATCATGGACCAATCGGGTGTTAATCCATGGATCAATGGTAGGTATGATCTTGTTGGGTATTTGTTATATTCTTTGCATTTGCGTATGGAGGGGAGGTGCACATGTTGGCACTGCAGCTCGGAGATCCCAAAAGAACCTTCACAGAAATGATCGTTAGGCCGTTTTCAATACGAGCGCAATGGAAAAAATGTTCGGCTATTTATAGAATTTATGGCTATTTATAGTTGTCCGTGGCTATTTTTAGAATTTGTCTAAAAATATGTAGCTTAATCCCGGTTAAGGTACTGGAGTCTTTTTCTAATCTGGATTAACGGGTTAGGGTATTTGGATGTTGCAAAATACCTATATTTTGTATTGTAAGGATTTCATTATGTAATGAAAAGAAAATATGAGGTGTGGCTCCAATGTTTTCGGGTTTTCCTAGTTAAGAGTTTCCAGTGTAAATATCTATGTTTATGTGTGAATGATGTGTTGTGATCTCTATTTTGCTTAAAAGAATCTCTATTCTTTGCATCTCTGCATAGGTTTAAAAATTACATGTGGTATCAGAGCTCGATTTTGGCATCAAAGGGAAGCCTTTGCTACTAAGGGTTTGACACGGTTGATAGAGCTTGGTTCTGTGATAAACCTAGGTTTAGTAGGAGCTTTGCAGTGTTGATTTGTGCATTGAAAGAGAATGGTGAGCACTTCAAGAATTGAGATCAAGAAATTTAACGGCCAGAATTTTGAGCTATGGAAGCTCAAAATGGAGGATGTTCTAGTAGATCAGGAACAGTGGATTGATGTGGATCCGGGTACGAAACCCACTACAACGTCACAAGAATATTGGGATAAATTAGAAAGAAGGGTGAGGAGTACAATACAATTGTGTTTATCAGACTCTATGTTGTTGAACGTATCTGGTGAAGATAATGCAATCAAGCTATGGGAAAAACTAGGGAGTTTGTATCAACAACAATCCCTTGTGAACAAGTTGTTTCTGCAAAAGACATTATTTCACCTCATACTGGATGAGAATGACATTGTAACGGAGCATCTGAATGTCTACAATACTCTGGTAAGTCAGATAACCTCTGTTGATATTAAAATGGTTGAAGAAGATAAATGTATTACATTATTGTGTTATTTTCCAGATTCATGGGACAACCTAATTGTTGCAATAGGTAGTGATATCCATGTGACCTTAAATTTTGATGAAATTGTATCATCCCTACTATTAGAAGAGATGAGGTAGAAAACCATGGATAATCATAGCATGGATTTCTTTTCTGTCAGAGGTCCCTCCTAGGAGAGAAACAAAAATAAAGCATCCGAGGGGAGATCTAAATCAAAGGATAGATCTAAATCCCCCAAAAAAGGAATAAGGAATTGTTGGAAATGAAGTAAAGCTGGGCTCTATAAAAAGGATTATAGATATAAGAATGTTGATAAAGCAAAGGGATATGAGGATACCCCTTCCATAAAGGCGAAGAAATCCTTAGAAGAAGGAGGGGATGTGTACATAGCTTCCACGGGTAATCCTTTAGAACGTGATATATGGTTGATTGACTCAAGTGCATCATGTCATATGATCCCTCATAGGGAGTGGTTATGTGAATATGAAAAGTACAGTGGAGGAGATGTGTACTTGAGAGATGATTCACTAGCCAGTATCATTGGATGTGGTAGAGTCAAGATAAAACTGAAGGATGGAAGGATTATAACTTTGCCTGGAGTGCTACACATTCCAAATCTAGCAAGAAACTTGATATCTGCTGGAAAGAGGGATGTTGCTATTAATTCTTGCACATTGATCTAGGAACTAAGATTCAATCTCATCAAAGAATTATTAACAAATACTCATGAATTGGAAATAACTGGAATACCAAATAGGTTTCCTCTCTGTATATTATATAAAAAATAAAGGATTACAATTACCATGCATAGCAATGGCTTAAATCCAATGAAGGATTCGAATACCTAAGGGACAATTCGAATTCAATGAGTGAGTCTAGCTTAACTGACTCTTTGCCATGCAATCTCACTCAGTTAACCACTTGAACAAAACCCTAATTGACTCACTAAACCCTTAACTGAAGTTGGAGTGTAATAAATGACTTAATCTCAACTGAAGGATATCAAACACATGTCATAGCAACCAACCATCAAGTGCTAGTACTGCATCACTCCAATGAACCCTGATGAGGTTTATTGAAGCTGAACTGACCATTAGATGTTGGTGAAGGCACCTTGTTGACTCCAGTTCATTAAATAATAA
The DNA here is from genome assembly GCA_001517045.1 of Pseudotsuga menziesii. NCBI lineage: Eukaryota > Viridiplantae > Streptophyta > Pinopsida > Pinales > Pinaceae > Pseudotsuga > Pseudotsuga menziesii. The sequence goes on along the minus strand of LPNX010548226.1, from coordinate 82,882 downwards.
TAAATAATCATTAAATAATTATTAAATAATATATTTAATGCATGGAGGCACCTTAACTGACTGTAACTGATTGGTTGAACTGAAAGTAACCACCAGTTAGCAATTAGGTGCATTAATGTCACATAGATCACCCCTGGAGTGCTCCAGTTAGCCTCCTTGACTGTAGGTAGGCGTGGGTATGACTGGGATGATGGAAATTAATGCTGGACACTGATGTCAACTAAACTTAGGATAGTGGTTTAACTAGGCCAATTTGACCGAAAGAGTGTGTATGATGGTAGATGTCTCCAACACCCCCCCTTAAGCTATACTCAGGAAGAGTTAGAAAACATAGATGCATAAAAATGCTAGGGCCCTGGAAACTAAGGCCATAGGTCACCCTGTACAATAAATCAACTGAAACAATGCTCAAAACAAACTAAGTGAGGAAAAGAGGGAAAACCCAGTGGGAAAAAAAACCCCCCCTCAAGCTGAACACTGAAAGTAGTCTGGATCACCCTGATGAACTCACCCCCAACAGTGAACGGAGGTAAGTGAACTTATTTTCTGAAAATCTCTTGGTGAAGATGTCTGGAGGAATCTTCCACTTTGGAAGAATAACAATGCACTCAACTAGAAAACTGGACCCATGTAGAGCAATTGAAATCATCTGAAGAGAGAGAAAAGGTTCTTGAGGATTTGAACCATGTGTGGAACACTCAAGAAACTGATATGTTGCAGCCTTGAACAGCAAACCATGAGCGGTAAAATCATCCCCAAATCTTAGGAGCAAGTGTCCATGCGGATGCAGAATGTCTTCCTCTTTACTAGTTCTGTGAGGAGATGATTTTGTGACCAAAGGTAGAGAATCCCTGGGACTCTGGAGAGCAAATGCTTGAGATCCATAATTTGATATAACTTCAAAAATATCTAATGATTCACAAAATAAAATATCAGAAACCTCACAGGAGGAAACTAACACCAAATCCCCAGCAGCAAATTTGAAGAAGAACTGCGGTACTTGATTTTTCACACCGGAATTGGTGAGAGCAGCTACAAGCATGACTGAAAGCTCTTGGATTTTAAAATATGAACAAAATAATATCATATCAGAATGTAAATCAGATCTAAATAAGTTCATAACAGATCCAAAACTATTAAATGAAATCAAATCCCCAGTGGTAGTTTTGAAGGAGACTTGCGGTACTTGTTTCTTCACACCGTTGATGAGAACAGCTGCAAGCAGTACTGAAGGTTTATGAACATGAAATTTTGAACCAAGAAATATCAGATCAGATCCAAATAAGATCATATCAGATCCAATAAGGTTCTGTTGCTGCCGCAACCTTTCTCCCCGATTTTATTTTTCACTTAAACTCTGGGACCCCTCCTCATCATTATTTGCTTGGATTGATTGTTAAAATCTTGGCACCCTCGAGCATAGCTGTTTGTTTTGAAGTTGAATGCCCACCTTTTTGTTGTTTTCTTCGGCTAGTTTTGTTTGAGTCGCGCGGTCTGTTTTAATACCGATAAAGCATGAAAATTTGCCTTAACGAAGAAGTTTGATTTTTTGGCCGCAATTGGGCCTTAGCGCTGTCGTTTTTTTCTTTGGATCAGGCCTCTTCCGGAAGATGCTAAGCCCAAACTCACCCGCCGTTGCGGCTCCTGGATCAAACTGTCCATCCGATTGAAGTTTCATCCGACGCTCGATTCGTTTGTTCAGACCAGCTGTTCCTAAGTTTTCTCGCCTGCCGTTGCGGCTCCTTGACCAAACCTACGCTCGATTGGAGTTTCGTCCGACGCCCGATTCGTTTGATTCGATCACTTGCTCCTAAGTTTCTCATTGTCCGCCGTTGTGGCCGGGAGGATAAATTCAGTGCCCGATTATAGTTTCACCCGACATCTGACTCATTGCCCTTTTCTCCCACCCGCGTCGCTCAACCCTTGCATCATCCGCCGTTGTGGGTGGTGGAGCATACCCTCCTCTCCGGCGTCCAGTTTCCTTTGTCGCCCGTGTTGTTATCCACCCGCTTCTTATGCCCCTCCGACGTTGCGGCTCCTGGAGCCTTTTCCCATCCGGTACAGAAGCTTCATCCCGTCCGATCTGGGTGTCACCCGACCGCCGATTCATCTATATTTTGCAGTCCCCGCCCAGATAAACCAGGCCAGCTCATTATGGATTTATCATAATGGTTAAGAGATTTTGAATGCCTGATATCTCAGTTTAGTGGATAATGCATCAAAGTTGTTTGCAGGAAGCATCCCCTAGATCGCTGAAGTTACTTGTAGCGAAGAAAAGGACCACACAGAGGAATGTCAGGGGCACCGACGAGGCCATTTCGATAGTTGCTGTCAGAAGGTAAACGCTTGGGGAAAATGATTGGGAAAAACATAACAACCAAATAGGAAGCTGAATCGTCAAGGACGCTCAAAGGTCACACGCTGAGGGCAGCCGAGGGGACAAGGGTGGTAGTTTAAATAGTTGGAGGCAGGACTGAAAAAGGGCTTTTTCCCTGGAAAAAATTGTAAAAGTTGGCTTGTAAGAGGAACTATTTCGTTTTGCAAAGGAAAACTGCAATTTTACCTGGTTGGAGAAAGTAAAATGGAATGTATCAATGCTATTCAATGAATGATGTTGAAGAGGAACTATTTCGTTTTCAGCTGTTTTCATTTACTGTGAGAATGTTTAATGTCCTGAATCTATGTTCTTTTTAAATGTTCTCCGGTATTTTTACGATTTTTCCATGTGGGTAATATTGGTTTACACACAGCAATTGGCTATCTGGTTGTTAAATATTTCTGTTTGTTCATGTGTTTGAAAGGAATATCAGCTAACTGTAGCCCTTCATACTGCATGCGCAAAAATGGATTACTCAAAATTGATGGCTCGCTCCCTAGGGATAGTTTAGATAATTAGTTTGTTTTCATTGTATATGATTAGGTTGCCTACGGGTCTAAGACGAGAGGTAAGAACCTGTGCATCACATCGTGACCGCCCCTCGCAGTCTGATCACCTTGCATTTAGTTAGGCACGTGCATTGCATCTCTTAAGTTAAATTACAAAAAACTCGGCGGACCGGGCCGTAACCGGTAAAGCTTTGTTTTGTTACTTTGACCTACGGTAGCCGGACCGTAAACCGGATGGATTCCCTATACCAAACAGTTAGCGGGCTAGTTGGGAACGCTGATTGGGGAGAATCCCTTACTGTTGTCGCCTGCGATTTTCCAGGCCTCAACAGATTTGGCGCTAGAAGGAGGGCCACCAGTGTATGGCTGGCCAAGGAAACCCGTTTTACAAAGAACATTCCGCTGGTTATAGTTCTGAAAGTAGTGGACCGCGTAATCCATTTCCAGAAGAAGAAAACCGAGAACATTTATACCCTGTTCGCAACGAGATTGTAAATGATCTAAGAAGACATACCCGTGATTATGTGAAGAATATTGGAGGGTTGCCAATTATTCTTGAATTTCCTACAAGAGAGTACAAGAAGAAAGACCGTCCTCTAGTTGAAGATTCAGTGTTGGTTGGGGACTGGGAAGAGCTTGTGGAAACTTCCTTACAAGAAGTCGAATTCCCTTTGAACCAAATAGGCCCAGACACTCCTTACAGCTCTCCTGTTCACACCCCTGTTGTTTCACCCCCTCACTCTCCACCCAGAATCATGGCCGGTGTTAACGCCAATCAAACCCCACCTAATCTTCCACCACTTGCATGGAAAGCCAGATCGCCTCTAAATCTGACCCCACCTTTGGATGACCTACCCCAAGCCTTTGAGAAGCTACTGCCCAAATTTGACCCAAACGAAAAAATCCTGGTGGATGACCATCTACAAAGTTTCTACTTGGCATTAGAAGGACTGAGGGCTGGGGAGCATGAAGATGTGGTTTGTAGACTATTCCCGCACACCCTCAAAGGAGTCGCAGCCTCGTGGTATTTTGGATTGCCCGCCAATTCTATCCCAGACTGGGATACTTTTGAGAGAATATTCAGGAGTAAGTATGCCGTCCAAAAGACTCATGCTGCCCTCATGAAGGGACTGTGTGCATTAAAGAAAGAGAAAAAAGAAAAGGTACACAGCTTTACACGAAGGTTTGCAGCATACTTAAAAAATTTCTCTAAAATAGATAAGCCTTCAGACAAAGTACTCATTGAATACTATACTTCAGCTTTGGGTCCTGATTTAGCCATGTTTGCAAAAGGTAGGGCCAAGCCTACTTTGACGGAAACTTATGAAGAGACAGAAGTGGTGGAGGATGAAAGGGAAAGCGTTGAAGATTATCCTGAACAGTCGGGGGAGAAAAGGAAAACCTTGTTGTTTACGAAGCCCAAGGAGGAGAAAGCACCAGACTATGAAGGTATGGCCAAAATGGTGCAAAATCTCTCTAACAAGATTATAGATCTAGAGAAAGAAAAAGAAGCACAAAAGTTTTACAGGCCATACTATAAGAAAAGAGAAGACAGCAATCAGGCCCCTCCTCCTCCTCAAAGGAGTGCATCCATGAATTTAACAGACATAGGTATGGAAAATTTCTGTACTTTTCATCAGCAACCTCACTCAGAGAAGAACTGCTCGCAATGGATAAATTCAATGACGTTGGTCATGAATCAGATGTTGGATTCCAGGCTGACAGAAGAAGATGATGAGGAGAGAAAAGAAAATGCTGCTTCCACTTCTACAAAAGAACAGGAGGAAGAGGCTATGGCATTATGGAGTTCTGTTTCCGTGCTCGATGCTGAAGAGGAAAATATTCCAGGATGCAAAGAGGTCTGGGAAGCTAACATGACGACTAGAAGTAAAGGGACGGTTAGTGATGACAGTCTTTTACTCCCAAAGATCAGGAGGCTGCAAAGGAATGTCAGGAAGAAGTTTCAAGACAAGTCAGTGGCTGATCAGATACCGGAATTCACTATTACCAGCCAAGATCCTAGACAGAACAGGACATCACCTGAGTCAAATCAAGAGAACGTAAGTGCTGGTAAATCTCAGCCCACTAGAACACAAATTGAATATGACATTGTTGAATATTTGAAGAAGGTGAAAGAAAACGTCCCATTGTTCGAAATGTGCAAAGTGCCTCAACAGAAAGAAAAATTGCTGAAATCACTTGAAACGTCTGAAGAGAAACTACCCACTGAAAATCAGCCCTGGGATGAATAAGAAATCGGAGAAGCTAGCACCGGAGGTATGTCTAAAACTAAACATCCACCTTTCCTCCTGACATTTGAGGTTTTCAATCATAACGTGCACAATTGTCTAGTAGACTCAGGGGCGTCAATTAATGTCATGCCCATATCAGTATGCAAGAAAATAAATGGGCAGCCTAAGCCATCCACGTGGATGGTGGTGCAATTGGATAGGACAGACGTTAAGGTGATTGGTGAAATGGAGGACGTCTTAATCCGCCTGGCATCTGACAGCAGAGTATGCCAAGTTATTAACATTGTAGTGGCTGACATACCAGATGCTTATGGCCTGGTCCTAAGTAGGGATTGGTCAGCTAAATTAAATGGGTATTTCGCTTCAGACTGGTCACATCTTTGGTTTCCGTACAAAGGAAGTCCCAATCAAATCAAAGTTTTGAGAGAACCTTACATGAAGTATAACATCACTCAATTGGATGAGAAGAATGTACCAGTTGACTCTGTATTGGGAAACTACTTTCTTGAACTAGAACCAGGGAATTATCAAGCGGAAGAGGCTAGCAATACGTCTGACACACAGCCTGATCTCCTTCGTTTTTCTCAGGCTGATGAGATTGATTGTAAAATAGTATATTTAGCCGTAGGAGTAAATTCGTTTTCAGTAAATAATAATTTTTGGACTTTATATTTTGATGGTTCAAATACGTTAGAAGGGTCAGGGGCCGACTGCGTCCTTATTGACCCATAAAAAAATCAACACTTCCTTTCCTGTAGATTAGAGTTTGAGTGTACTAACAATACAGCCGAATATGAAGCATTATTGCAGGGACTCAAGAAAGCGATTGAGCTAGAGGTTAGTAATTTAAAAGTTTTTGGGGACTCATAAATAGTTGTGAAACAAGTAAGAAATCAAATACATTGTGTCTCTCCTCACTTGAAAGCTTACCAAAATGAGGTATGGGATTTGCTTAGACAATTTCATGCATTTAACATTATTTCAATCCCAAGGATTAAAAACGCAGCTGCTGATTTTTTAGCTACATCAGCTGCCAGGCTGGTTCCCACTAATAACAAATCCTCTATTGAATTACTTTTCAGGCCTTCAGTACCAGACATGATCACCAATCTGCGAGTATTTGACGATGATCAGCAGATAATTGAATGCTTGACAAAGGACGAAGTCTTTAAAGGGGCTATCATAGACGATGAAGAACATCAGGATGAAATGAAATATAACAATTTCATTCCCAAAGGAGTCAGGATGTTGTAGAAAATGTTTGACTTGAATGAGAAATTTAGAAGACTCGCTAATGTGAAGACACACAGCTCAACTCTACAGTTTGAGCTAATTAACCTAGGGACTGAAACGGATCCCAAGTTCGTCAACCTCGGTAAAAGTTGTTCACCCGCGGAAAGGGACAAGCTTCTCAGTCTGTTTAAGCAATAGAGGGATGTCTTCACCTGGACGTATGCAGATTTAAAAACTTATGACACTGGTATTATTAAGCATATCATACCTATTAAAGCTGGTGTCAAGCCATATCAACAGCCATTAAGAAAAATGCACCCCAAGCTGGAGCCACTGATTCAAAGCGAGGTGAAGAAATTGCTGGACGCTAGGATCATCTTTAAAGTCAGGCATTCTGAGTGGGTATCGAACCTGGTGCCTGTCAAGAAAAAGTCTGGGGAAATTAGGCTGTGCGTGGACTTCAGGAACTTGAACCGCGCCTCAGATAAAGACAACTACCCGGTACCTCCCATGGAGCAATTACTCCAGATGGTTTCTGGTTCTGAAATGTTTTCATTGTTAGATGGTTTCTTTGGCTACAACCAAGTATTGGTATCTAAAGAAGATCGATTGAAGACAACATTCAGAACTAAATAGGGAACTTTCTCATATAGAAGAATGCCTTTTGGACTGATTAATGCTTGCGTGACATTTCAGAGAGCTATGGACATAGCCTTTTGCAGACTGATTGGGTGAAGTGTGGTGGTCTACCTGGACGACATCACAATTTTTTCGAAAAAAAGAGGAGAGCACACGTTCCACTTAAAGAAAATCTTTGAACGCTGCAGGAAATATGAATTTCCCTCAATCCTAAGAAGTGTGTGTTCGCGGTTACTGAAGGCAAGTTACTGGGGCATATAGTCTCGAAGAAAGGTATATCCATAGATCCAGAAAGAATTAAGGCCATTGAGAAAATTCCCATGCCTCATAATAAAAAGGGGATGCAATCCTTCATGGGAATGATAAATTTTGTGCATAGGTTTGTGCCTGATTTTGCCCAGACTGTTAAACCATTACAGCAGATGGTTAAGCAAAATGCACAATTTAAGTGGACTGAAATGGAAAAGAATGCTTTCAATAAAATCAAGACTGCTGTTGCACATGCGCCCTCTCTGAAAAGTCCAGATTTTGACAAGGATTTTATTATATATACATTTGCGTCCGATGATTCATTGGCATTCGTACTTACACAAAAGGAAGATGGGGGTGATGAATATCCAATTTCTTTTATGAGTACTGGGTTGCAGGGAGCTGAACTAAATTACCCAGCCATTGACAAACAGGCATACGCAGTATTTAAGGAAGTCAAGCGATTCAGGCCTTATATACTAAAAAATCGAACCAAGGTAATAGTCCCTTACCCAGCCGTAAGATCCCTTCTCATTCAAAAGGAATTGGGAGAAAGAAGGGGCAACTGGGTAATAACCCTTCAAGAATACGACTTGGAGTTCAAACCAGCCACTATAGTGAAAGGTCAGGGGTTATGTAAGCTAATGACTGGAAGCAGTAATGATGAAGAGCAAGCATGGGATGATGAAGCTGAGTTGCATGTAATGGATGTTTGTCCTTTATTCACAGCTCCTGAGTCTTGGTACAGAGACCTTGTGCACTATTTGCAGTCAGGAGTATTGCCAGAACATTGGAGCTCTAAACAAAGAAGAGCTCTGCGTCTGAAATCAGCTTCCTACCAAATTGTGGAAGGCATATTATTCAGAAGAAACTACGATGGAATTCTCTTAAGATGCTTGGAAAGAGAAGACACTGAGAAAGTGATGTCTGAATTGCACGATGGTCCAGCCGGCGGACATTATTCAGGGGACACTACAGCCCACAAAATCCTTAGGGCTGGTTACTATTGGCCAATGCTCTTTAGGGATGCACATGCACATGTCAGAAAATGTGATACTTCCCAAAGATGTGGTGGAAGACAACCTAGAGCAGCAGCACCTCGAAATCCTGTAATGATTGCGGAGCCTTTTGAACAATGGGGAATAGACATCATGGGGGAAATAAAGCCAAATTCCTCCCTACTACACAAGTATATTCTCACTGCAACTGATTATTTCACTCACTGTGTCGAATCCATTCCATTACGCAAGATAAACGAAGATGAAGTCATCAGTTTTATACAAGACCATATCATGAATAGGTTTGGGGTTCCAAGTTCGTTAGTGTTTGATAATGCTAAATACTTTTCATCCATTAAAATTACTGCATTTGCTCACGAGAAAGGTATAAAATTACACTATTCTGCTAACTATTATCCGCAAGGGAATGGCTTGGCTGAATCCTCAAATAAAAACCTCATCAGAATCCTGAAGAAGACCGTCACAGAAAACCAGCGAAGTTGGCACTTAGCCTTACCCAATGCCCTGTGGGCTGACAGAGTCACCCCCAAGTCTGCAATAGGAGTGTCACCCTTCACCCTTGTATACGGTAAGGAGGCCATCTTGCCCCCCAATATCATGCTCCCATATTCCATACTAGCTCAGGAGTCTAGGGGGTCGGATGATGAGGTTCTCCAAATAAGAATATCCAATCTCCTGAAAGCAGAGGAGGCCCGATCGAAGGCTAGAGAGGGTTTCCAACAGCAGCAGGAGGTAGTGAAGAGATGGTTTGACAAGCATAAAGTTGGAAAAAGAGACTTGGAAGTAGGAGACCTTGTTCTCAAATGGGATCATCCCCATGATGAGAAAGGGAAGCACACTAAGTTCCAACAGTTATGGGTAGGCCCGTTTCAAATTACCGCTAAACTTGGCCCTGCTACTTATATGTTACAAGATTTATAGGGATGAGAGGAGAACCTGCCAGTTAATGGTTTGGTTCTCAAACCTTATTTTTCTTAGGTTGTTTTTAAGCTTTCCGACTTGTACATAAATAAGCTGTTTTGGAGTATGTTTTCTTTTGGTTTAAGTTGAGTCTTTGGTTCCAATAAAGGTGGGTAACTCGTGGTTATGTGGGGAACGTCAAATTTCTGGAATGGTAAACCTTTTTGAATAGTTAGACTACGGGTTATCGTGTGAATTACTTCCACCTAATAGTTTCTCGAAATCTTATGTGCATTGAGGTCCTATGGAAATCCTTATAAGATTGGGCAGATTCAAAGGTCTAGAATACTATGTGGAGGCTCCATACACTTTACACTGAAAATTCTAAGGGGCGAAGATAGGGGACCCACGGAGAAGAGCAAGATGAACAGAGTGTTAAATCTAAGTGATCCCATGCCAGGAAATAAATGCCAGAAGGTAGATAAAAGTCAGAATTCCTACGAAAGCATCATGCTTCAAAGCTAAATCCAAATCATAAAGTATAAATTTGCCAATGATCCTCTCCGTCCGTGAGATGAAACCTTAACCACATCACTCACATAAAAGGGCACTATGGGATAGAGGATCCTGAATCAAAATTCAGTAAGAAAGGCGTGCATGGAGACTCTCATTAGAAGAGGACAAAATCCGTAAAGCACAAAAGCTGCTAAAATGGCATGGGAGTGAGGAACAAATGAACGTTTCTGTTCATCACCTGCTACAATCCTGTGGTGTCCAATGTCATCTGCTATCTAAAGACAAATTAATAATGAACTCATATTTTGGCCTCAACAGAGTTATCCGGACTCGAAAATCTTGTCTTTTATCACCCAAATTCGACCAATATCAATGATCAAGGTACACATTGCTATTATTGAGAAATCTGTATAGCTGGAAGAGTTCAATGGATACATTTGCTGTAGAACAGTCTGCTATTCAAGGAAGAAATCACCCAGAGATCTAGGTTCACCAGGAAATCTCCAGTTGTTGCTGCCGCAACCTTTCTCCCCGATTTTAGTTTTCACTTAAAATCTGGGACCCCTCCTCATCATTATTTTCTTGGATTGATTGTTAAAAGCTTGGCACCCTCGAGCATAGCTGTTCGTTTTGAAGTTGAATGCCCACCTTTTTTTTGTTTGCTTCGGCTAGTTTTGTTTGAGTCGCGCGGTCTGTTTTAATACCCATAAAGCATGAAAATTTGCCTTAACGAAGAAGTTTGATTTTTTGGCCACAATTGGGCCTTAGCGCTGTTGGTTTTTTCTTTGGACCGGGCCTCTTCCGGAAGATGCTGAGCCCAAACTCACCCACCGTTGCGGCTCCTGGATCAAACTGTCCACCCGATTGAAGTTTCATCCGACGCCCGATTCGTTTGTTCAGACCGGCTGTTCCCAAGTTTTCTCACCCGCCGTTGCGGCTCCTTGACCAAACCTACGCCCGATTGGAGTTTCGTCCGACGTTCGATTCGTTTGATTCGATCGCTTGCTCCTAAGTTTCTCATTTTTCGCCGTTGCGTCCGGGAGGATAAAGTCAGCGCCCGATTATAGTTTCACCCGACATCCGACTCATTACCCTTTTCTCCCGCCTGCATCGCTCAACCCTTGCATCATCCACTGTTGCGGGTGGTGGAGCATACCCTCCTCTCCGGCGTCCGGTTGCCTTTGTCGCCCGTGTTGTTATCTGCCCGATTCTTATGCCCCTTCGACATTGCAGCTCCTGGAGCCTTTTCCCATCCGGTATAGAAGCTTCATCCCGTCCGATATGGGTGTCACCCGACCGCCGATTCATCTATCTTTTGTAGTCCCCGCCCGGATAAACCAGGCCAGCTCGTTGTGGATTTATCATAATGGTTAAGAGATTTTGAATGCCTGATATCTCAGTTTAGTGGATAATGCATCAAAGTTGTTTGCAGGAAGCATCCCCTAGATCGCTGAAGTTACTTGTAGCGAAGAAAAGGACAACACAAAGGAATGTCAAGGGCACCGACGAGGCCGTTTCGGCAGTTGCTGTCAGAAGGTAAACGCTTAGGGAAAATGATTGGGAAAAACGTAACGACCAGATAGGAAGCTGAATCGTCAAGGACGCTGAAAGGTCACACGCTGAGGGAAGCCAAGGGGACAAGGGTGGTAGTTTAAATAGTTGGAGCCAGGACTGAAAAGGGGCTTTTTCCCTGGAAAAAATTGTAAAAGTTGGCTTGTAAGAGGAACTATTTCATTTTGCAAAGGAAAACTGCAATTTTACCTAGTTGGAGAAAGTAAAATGGAATGTATCAATGCTATTCAATGAATGATGTTGAAGAGGAACTATTTCATTTTCAGCTGTTTTCATTTACTGTGAGAATGGTTAACGTCCTGAATCTATGTTCTTTTTAAATGTTCTCCGGTATTTTTACGATTTTTCCATGTGGGTAATATTGGTTTGCACACAGCAATTGGCTATCTGGTTGTTAAATATTTCTGTTTGTTCTTGTGTTTGAAAAGAATATCAGCTAACTATAGCCCTTCATACTGCATGCGCAAAAATGGATTACTCACTTAAAATTGATGGCTCACTCCCTAGGGATAGTTTAGATAATTAGTTTGTTTTCATTGTATATGATTAGGTTTCCTGTGGGTCTAAAATGAGAGGTAAGAACCTGCGCATCACATCGTGACCGCCCCTCGCAGTCTGATCACCTTGCATTTAGTTAGGCACGTGCATTGCATCTCTTAAGTTAAATTACAAAAAACTCGGTGGACCGGGCCGCAACCGATAAAGCTTTGTTTTGTTACTTTGACCTATGGTAGCCGGACCGTAAACCGGACGGATTCCCTATACCAAACAGTCAGCGGGCTAGTTGGGAACGCTGATTGGGGAGAATCCCTTACTGTTGCCGCCTGTGATTTTTCAGGCCTCAACAGGTTTATATCAGATCCAAAATTATGGTCAACCGAGACGGTGGATGCACAGTTTTCTTCTTCTTCAAAATTCTGAATTTTGGTGCATGCAATCCTGCAAGATTTTGCTAGAAGATCTAGATCATGGGGAGTGAATGTGTCACTCTTATAATCTGATATTTTTTCCAAAATATCCAAGGTATTACATATTTGCACACCAGTTGCAACATTAGAGGGAGAAAAATCTAATTTCTCTTCACTTTCGAAAGCAATTACTGGTAAATTTTGCACAGAATTCAAAGGAAAATCATGGTTGAATGTTTGCATGGAAGTGCAGCAGAGTTTTTCTTCAATATCAGAGATTCAAATGTCTTCTTCTGTTTCATCAATATGAGAAGATGAGATATCAGATATCTCATGAACTTCCGGAGCATTAGGAGAAGGAGTCACTTCATGGAGACTTTCTTCAATTCGAATTGAATGTGTAGAAGATTCTGCTTCATCTTCATCTTGAACAACTTCATCAGAGGGAGTAGTGGCTGAGAGTTTTGAGTGAAGAACTCTTGTGGTGCTGGCCGTGATCTCCAATGTACTATTATGATCCTCATTGTGCTTGCCAAAGGTTCTGTCCAATATTGTCCAGACTTCCTTTGGGTATTCAACAAAATAAATAAGGTAGTACAAGCTATCATCAAGGGCCAAAGCTATTGTTCCATAAGCTCTATCACGGTAATTTAACCAGTCATTCTCATTCTCATAAGACTGTTTTCCAATTCCAATAGACACCTCATAGAGACCTTGTCTCTTCAGAGATGCAATCATCTTCAACTTCCATTCCGAATAGCTTGTGAATGGGGTTAAAAGAGGGATTGATGAGTCCATTCGAAGTTGTACATGTTAAGACCTGCAAATCAAAACAAAAAGGGAACCATAAGGTCGGATTGAGCTATTGCTCACATTTCATGGAGAAATCTGTCAAAAATCTTGTTTCTAAGAGATTGATATTCGTCCCACCGTAAGCTCTCATACCATATTAATTCTTGCACATTGATCTAGGAACTAAGATTCAATCTCATCAAAGAATTATTAACAAATACTCATGAATTGGAAACAACTGGGATACCAAATAGGTTTCCTCTCTGTATATTATATAAACAATAAAGGATTACAATTACCATGCATAGCAATGGCTTAACTCCAATGAAGGATTCGAATACCTAAGGGACAATTCGAATTCAATGAGTGAGTCTATCTTAACTGACTCTTTGCCATGTAATCTCACTCAGTTAACCACTTGAAAAAAACCCTAATTGACTCACCAAAACCTTAACTGAAGTTGGAGTGTAATAAATGACTTAATCGCAACTGAAGGATATCAAACACATGTCATAGCAGCCAACCATCAAGTGCTAGTACTGCATGACTCCAATGAACCCTGATGAGGTTTACTGAAGCTGAACTGACCATCAGAAGTTGGTGAAGGCGCCTTGTTGACTCCAATTCATTAAATAATCATTAAATAATCATTAAATAATATATTTAATGCATGGAGGCGCCTTAACTGACTGTAACTGATTGGTTGAACTGAAAGTAACCACCAGTTAGCAATTAGGTGCATTAATGTCACATAGATCACCCTGGAGTGCTCCAGTTAGCCTCCTTGACTGTAGGGAAGGCTAAGTTAGCCTCTTTGACTATAGGTAGGCATGGGTATGACTGGGATGATGGCAATTAATGCTCCACTGATGTCAATTAAACTTAGGATAGTGGTTTAACTAGGCCAATTTGACAGAAAGAGTGTGTATGATGGTAGATGTCTCCAACAGTTGCAGGTGTAAAGATTGTGTGTGGATATGGTGGTTGAAAAATAGTTCGAGGATCAATCGTATTGATGAGGGGGGTTTGGTATGGAACTCTGTACAAACTATTGGGAAAAACCATCATCGATGAATGTAACAATTATGTTGTGCTTGAGGAAAGAGGTAAAGATGACAAAACCATGACTGGATCAGGAGGAAAGAAAATGGTATGGAATCAAAGATTGGGGCATATCAGAGAAAATGGACTTCAAGAATTACACGGTAAAGGTATTGTTGAAGGTATGACTGATTGCACTCTAGATTTTGATTTCTGTGAACATTCCATATATGGAAAAGAAAATCGATTAAGATTTGCATCTGGTGCTACAAGAGAAAAGGGAATTCTAGAATTAATACATAGTGATGTGTTTGGACATGTTCCTGTTCCATCATTAGGAAAATCTGTGTATTATGTTTCATTTATAGATGATTTCTCAAGGAACATATGGATTTATTTCCTTTGAAAGAAATTTGAATTATTTTCCAAGTTTAAAGAATTTAAGGATATTGTGGAAAATCAATTAGAAAAGAAAAAAAGGTGTTGAGGATAGATAATGGTGGAGAGTTCAGTGTGAATGAATTCAAGGATGTTTGTAAGAAGTGTGGTATAGCAAGGAAAAAGACTACTCCATACACACCTCAACAAAATGGAGTTACTGAGAGGATGAGTAGGACATTGATGGAAATGGTAAGGAGCATGCTAAGCAGTGCTGGGATAGGACAGGAATTCTAGGCAGAAGCAGTGGAGACAACATGTTACTTGTTAAACAGATCACCCACATCAGCATTGATTGATAAAACTCCACAAGAGGTATGGATGGGTAAGAAACCCTCTATTAAGGATCTGAAATTTTTTGGTTGTGATGCTTATGTGCATGTTCCAAAGGAGAAAAGGAGCAAGTTGGATAACAAAGTTGAGAAGTATGATCTTTATTGGCTATAAAGATGGTATGAAAGGGTATAAGATTTGGAATCCTATAACTAAGAAGACTATTTACAGTCGAGATGTTGTGTTTCAAGAGGTCAAAGAAGTCCCCAGAAAGGAAGTGAATCCAATGGAAAAGGAACTAGAGAAAATAGAGTTTAAGTTAGAAGGTGAAGAATCTAACTGAATAGAAGAAGTTGAATAAGAAGAAGAAGAACCTCATACTCCAGTTTTGAGGAGATCATCTCAAGAAATAAGGAAACCAGAAAGGTATTTCCCCCTGATTTTCGCTCTCATTTTTCTATGTCTATTACTGATAATGATCCTAGAAATGTGAAGAAGGCTATTGATTCAAAGGATAGTGATCTCTGGGAAAAGGCCATGGATGATGAAATGGATTCCTTGGACAAAAATGAATCTTGGAATATAGTTGAGTTGCCAGTTGGAAGAAAACTCGTTGGGAGAAAATAGCTATTTAAAAAGAAGTTGAATGCAGAAGGTAAAGTAGATAAGTATAAATCTCGTTTGGTAGCAAAGGGATATTCTCAGGTAGAGAGGATTGATTTTGGTGAAATATTTTCTCTAGTTTCAAATTTAACTTCTATTAGATTTCTTCCTTCTATTGTTGCTACTTTTGATCTTGAAGTAGAGAAGATGGATGTGGAGACATTGTTCTTCCATTGGGATCTGGAAGAACAAATTTACATGAAACAACCAGAAGGGTTCATTGTAAAGGGAAAGAATGAGTTGGTATGTAAACTAAAGAAGTCCCTTTAAGGTCTAAACCAATCTCCAAGCATGTGGTACCAAAATTTTGACACATACATACTTGGATTGGGGTTTGTGAGAAGCAAAGCTGATCACTGTGTTCCAAACAGGTTGGTCATCGCTTCATTAACATAGTTCTGTATGTTGATGACATGTTGCTGATTGGAAACAACAAAGATTTTATAAAGGAGGTGAAGTATCAACTGTCCTCCAAGTTTGATATGAAAGATCTCAGTGCTGCAAACTTCATTCTGGCAATGGAGATAAGAAGAGATCATGCAAACAAAATGATCCGGTTGAATCAAAGAAAATATGTTGAGACAGTACTACAGAGATTTAACATGCAAGAATGTAAGCCGATCAAGGTTCCTATTCTTGTAGGTGTAAAGTTATCTGTAGAGCAGTGTCCCAAGACACAGGAAGAATAAGAAGACATGTCATGAGTTCCATATGCTAGTGCAGTTGGTAGTTTGATGTATGCAATGGTCTATACAAGACCATACATTGCTCATGCAGTGGGATTTTTGAGCAGATATATGTCAAAACCAGGAAATGAGCATTGGACAGTTGTAAAGAGGGTCTTCATATATTTGTATGGCACCACATATTATGCAATCTGATACCAAGGAAGACCTAGACCAGACAGAGTAATAAATGTACATGGATTTGTTGATGCAAATTGGGCTGGAGACCTTGATCATAGAAGATCTAAAAGTGGGTATGTGTTTAACCTATTTGGAGGAGCTATCAGTTGGATGAGCAAGAGACAAGATATAGTTACACTCTCAACTACAGAAGCTAAATACATCGCAGCCACTTATGCAAGCAAAGAAGCTATGTGGTTGCAAAGATTGTGTTTAGGTATTGGGTTTGTATAGAAAGGTATAAGGTTAGATTGTGATAGCAAAAGTGCAATATTCCTGGAAAAGAACCCTGCTTATCATGCTAAGACAAATCATATTGATGTGCAATATCACTTTGTGAGAAATATGGTTGAAGAAAAGAAGGTGCTCCTGGAGAAGGTTGACACTGTAAAAAATGTTGCAGACTCATTAACAAAGTCTGTTAGTATAGAGAAGTTTTCTCGGTGTGCAGAATGTATGGGCATTGTTGCCCTGAACCTATGAATTTATGAGTACATGACTCATTGCTATGCAAAGGAAACAACAAGTGGGAGAATGTTGGGTATATGTTATATTCTTTGCAAGTGCGTGTGGAGGGGAGGTGTGCATGTCAACACTATAGCTCAGCGATCCCAAAAGCACCTTCACAGAAACAGTCATTTGGCCATTTCTGATGGGAGCACAGCGAGAAAAATTTTCGAGCTATTTATAGAATTTATGGCTATTTATAGCTATCCATGGCTATTTTTAGAATTTGTCTAAAAATATGTAACTTAATCTCAGTTAAGGGATTGCAGTCTTTTTCTAATCCAGGTTAACGGATTATGGTATTTGGATGTTGCAGAATACCTGTATTTTGTATTGTGAGGATTTCATAACGTATTGAAGAGAGAATAGGAGGTGTGGCTCCAAGGTTTTCTGGTTTTCCCGGTTAAGAGTTTCCAAGGTAAATCTCTGTGTTTATGTGTGACTTATGCGTTGTGATCTCTATTTTGCTTAAAAGAATCTGTATGCTTTGATTCTTTGCATAGATATAAAACTTACATATCTAAGAGAAGTTGAACCGTTAGATCACTTTATTTCTAGAACATATCGTGACCGTCAGATTAGAATATTTACAAATGCATTCTAATTCATACTAAAGAAACACACTTTACCTAACAGATAAATTACACAAGTTGATCTTAACTAAATCCTTAGTGTCTAAATACCCTAACATTTAATTAGGACACTGATCATTAAGCACATGAAGGTTGTTGGAGCGTTAGTTATCCAAAAGGGCATAGCCACAAACTCATAGTGCATGTAGCTAGTTCTGAAAGCAGTTTTAAATATATCTTCATCTTTAATTCTGACTTGATGATACCCAGATCTCAAGTCTATTTTGAAAAATATCATCACTCCGCCTATCTGATTAAACATATCATTGATGCAGGGAAGATGATATCTATTCTTAATTGTCATTTTATTAATTTGGGGGTACTCTATACATAAACGTAAAGTAGCATCTTTCTTTTTAACAAAAAGGACTGGTGCTCCCCAAGATGATACACTTGGTCTTACATAGTTTTTGTCTATTAATTCTTGTAATTGTAATTTTAATTAGTTCATCTCCAAGAGGTTCATTCTATAGGGAGCCTTCAAATTAGGTACCTCTCATGGTCCTAATTCGATTGTAAAATCCAGAACTCTCTTGGGAGGTAATCCTAGAATTTTTTCTGGGAAGTCATCCGAGAAATATTGCAGGATCGAAATATCCTCAAATCTTAGCTTATCTTCTTTACCAATTTGTTCATTATTTATTATATATAGAACAAATACTTTAGAACCTTTTCTTACAACATTTTTCATCTGTAAGGCTGAGATTTGTCTAACATAAAATTTTCTAGGTATTCCTGTGGCTCTAATTCTTTCTACTTTATTATTTAAACAAGTAAAGGTTTTCTGAAAACAGTTTAAAATCACTTGTTTTTGCAGCCAATCCATTCCTATTGGTACATCATAAGATCCTAATGATAACACATTTAACTTGAGCTGAGTTTCAAACCGACTCATAAGCAAATTATAATTTTCAATATAATTGACTACTTTTCGTTTAGTTCCTATAGGTAACTAAACTAGACGGGATTTTTCAAACCTTTTTAAATATCAATTTCATTTTTCCTCTATGCTAGGAGATTTATAACTTAAACTAGCACCTAGATCAATCAAGATGGAAACATACTAGTTTTGTATCATACCTTGTACTTCTACCATGAAACTCTGATGGCCCACCTGTCGGTTCTCCAAAGCTACATTTATTCTGGGAATTTCATTTTCCACATCTTCAACCGTTTCATCTTCCTAGATGGTATGCATGTTGTTGTAGTTTCCCTTCCTATTCGGACAGTACTTGTCATAATGTGGTCCTTGAAATTCCCAGCATTTCACCGGTTCCTTAGGTTCATGATTTTTAACAAAGTTATTAGTCATATCCCTACCCTTTGGTGCTGTAGTATTTTGTGGTACTTTATTTTTAAAATATTCTCTCTAATAGTTATTCTTAGAGAAATTATGAGATTTATTCCCAAAACACTTCTTTGAGTTAAACCCTCTTCTTTTCTAGTAAAAGTGACTTGTCTTCTTATTCTTCCAATTTGGTAAAATTTCTCTTTTCTTACTCTGTTCATAACATAAATCATCTTTTCTCATAGCTTCATCAAGAGTCTTCGGATTATCAAACTCATCCTATCTTTAAATCTAGTGGGAAGACAACTTAAAAATCTTTGTATTTTAGGCTTTTCATCAATTCTGTAAGGTACATATCTTAATAGAGAAATTTGCTACTTAATTCTTTCATTGACATTGAACCTAATTTTAATTCATAGAATTCCTTAGTTCTTTCCTCATAGTACTGTTTGGATAAAAACTTCCTTTTAAAATACTTTTTAAAGACTCTCCAAGTTAAGTACTTCTCCTTAATAGTTTTTACTCTTTTTATGTCTTGTCAGTAAATGTCACCTTTCCTAGTTAAATTGTAAATAGCAATCTGGGATTTTAGTCTGTAAAAATAGTTATAGATATGGAAATGTTTCTTCATTCATGACAGCCACTCACCTTTCTCTACTTCTTCATTAAACATGGGAGGATTTATTTTCTTTAAATCCACATAAATTTCTTCATATGCTTTATACTTCTCCTAGGTTTACGGTCACTTACGTATTTTTACCTTCCCCTATGTGACCTTGCATTAACCTCTAAAGAAGATTCACAATCATAATATTTTACTTTCTTTCCTTTATGTTTGCAAGACATTGTTTCAGAATCAGTTTCATAAACATTTCACTAATATTTTCCTTTGTTATGCATATTGTCTAATAACATCTAGTTCATTTCTAGAATTTTTTCATTATCTATTTTTACAGTTTGCAGTTCATCTTTGAAATCCTTAACTATTTGTAGTAACTCTGAAGGTGTATTATTTACTTCTATATAAATGTTATCTAGCTTCTTGTGCTGAGACCCATTTTCAGCAGATTCTTTAACACCTTCGATTTTCCTGAAAACAAATTTCATAGTTATGTACAGAAATAAATGTAAATAAGATCAATATATTTGTTTTCTTATTTGTATGCAGGTGAGTCAACAAGGCTTAGTGTTTGGAAACTCACTCTAATACGACATGTAACATCCCTAAAAATCAAAATAAAATAAAAAATTATTTACCAATGTAACTTCTAGAAATTCCTAGAAAATCATTCCAAGAGATGTTATACTTCAAAATTATCCTATTGTAATGATAATGGCTTAATTAAATAAATTGCAAGGTTTATGTGTCTATGTTAGTGTTTATCATTAGCATTCTTTGTTTCTCGATTTTTTTTCGATAATACGTCAAACACTCTAGTGGATACTATTTTGTGACAATGATTGTCTTTTAAAAATTCTGTTGGTTGCAAAGTCATAAAGGTGTTCTATGTTTCTTTAGTTTATGTTTTCCTATGAACTACTAAAAAGGAAGGGTCAATGTCTTACTTAGCCTTTTAAGGCTAACACATGAACTCTAATTTCGTTTTGTGCAGGTGAAAGAGTTTACATCTAAAGGAACAAGTTCCTAAACCCAAAGGCATTGAAATCCTATGCAAACAAGGTAGAACACCAAGGTTGGGGATAATCTAAGTGAATTTCCAAGTAAAGTTATCCACCATAAGAAATACTATGCTAAGAATCAAAATCGAATTAAGAATACACTGCACTATATAATCTTGTACGATGTTCTCAAGTTACAAAGTAGTCTGACTTGTCGTTGATGAGGAGACATTTGGTAAAGGGTACAAGGTTCAAATTGATTGCTCCTCTGCTCAGCCATGTGGGTTATTTTATTCCTCTAGCTGGCGGTCAGAAAACCTAAACAATACCATAAGAGTTTATTTTTTTATAAAAAACTTTGGAGCTTGTCCGTGAAGCCTCGTTATGTTGTGTTTTTCTCTATGGAGCTCTGGCGATTTATTGGTTTTCTCTACTTGATCGTTTTGAAGGTATTGACCAGAGGAGCTATGTTGCTCGTTACTTGTTTCTCTTCCTCCTTGTCTGTACAATCACACAACTTTGTTGGTGGTATTGGTTTCTCTGTGGGAAGAAGAACTCGTCACACTAGGTAAAAACCTTCTCCTAAAATCCCATGATGAACAAAATTCATAAAACATAAATCAATTATTTATATGCTGCAAGGTTTGACCTATGAAATCATAATGTGCATGAGGGTTTTAGGTCCATTCACTTCGGATATAGGTGTTCAGTTGGATGCTTTGTCAAAAGGCCTATCAGTTGGGTAAGACTTGACTTGGCCCCCTTCATGGCTCTGTGGTTGAACCTCTAAGGCTTGTTATGCATTAGTGAAAGCATTGGGATTTTCATCTCTGTTCCTGCGAGAGTGATAATGTTCCTTTGGTAATTCCATGAAGGATTGATTTTACTCCTAGAATAAATGTAATGAAATGGAACAACATTCGACCATGGATTCAATTTACTGTGTTTAAGTTTGTTTGATAATTTAAGACAGGGTTCTGTTTCTTTTTGGACTTACAGTCTATGACATTCTCTGTAAAAATTTTCTTTAATATGAAGGTCTCGTGAGGGTTTGTATGAACTCCTTGTTTTGTTTGTCAAACTGGATGTTTTGTTTATGATGCATTGTGTTTCGTTTATCAAAACGTCCATTTCCTTTACAGGTTGTAATGCTATTAAAACAGTGAATACGTGAGGTATTTGTAAAAGAGCTCGATATCGTTAGTATAATATAGTGTTGTTTTAATGTTCATAGTTTTGTTTTGTAGTTAATCTACAAACCTGAAAGATTTTGGCCCTAGAGTCTTTTCCCTACAATGTAAGCTTTTGAGGCGAGGGCCGTAAGGCCTCTACTAGAGTTAACTATTGTTTAGACTTACTTCTTGTAAGGGTTTTAGAGAGATTATGTGAGGGCTTATATAACTTCCTCGGAATACTTATTTTAGTGATATACTTGCTGCAAATGGATAATCACTACATCAATTTTCTCCTTGGTTTGGTTTGGTTACAGTTGGTAAATTATACGGCCATTCCATTTGATTATGAGTTTTATCGTCTTAGGTTTTCTATTTAAGATATGGCCATGGTTACAACTCTATGAGGGCATACATAATGCCAGTGTAAACCTTTCTTATATTTAAATATTTATGCAATATATTTTCTCCATTCTCTGCTATGTTTGTTAGTTTCTTTTATAGTTTATAAATGTTTATGATATTGTGGTTGGGAGGCCATTTTCACTACTATAGCATTTAAAGGAGGTTGGAGGGCCATTGTTATAAAAAATTAGGCTCTTCTTAGATGATAATACTATTTCGGAAGTAAATAACATTAATCCCTAAGGTTGTCTGTAACCTTCTTCTATAACAAAAATGTTGCAGATAACAACACCAGCTTGGCCTATAGCCTGTAACCAATGCTACGGTCTGTCGATCTTCTCGATTTGGTGTTATTAACTTTTTAAGAAACTTGCTGCATTGTTTTAGAAAAACTCTGTGGAACCTAGCTTAGTTAATATTTATAATTTGAACTGTTTTAATTTCTTCCTAGCTAAATATATGGTTTGATGAAGGAGCCATAACTCGGCCTTACTGAAAAGGATAAATAGATCTAAACATTGGATTTATTCCAATTTTATTTTGTTTATTTCTATAGAAGGTTATTTTCTATTATAGGTTCAAACCCTAAATAGTTTACAAAACAATTAAAAAGTTTTGTCCCTAATACAAACTATTAGTCTACTATAATAATATTTACATATATTTATCTATATAGATATTTGTATTTAAAAATACCTATTTTATGGTAATCTCTATATGAGTTATGAATGTTATATTAACTTTTGTAATAGTTCTCATAAAGAATTTCTTAAGGTCTTTACTGAGAGCAATAAGTGTTAGTTCTTTTAAAACCTCGATTAACAAATGGAATATTCAAGTAGACTTAAAAAGAACTAGGATAAAAGTACTTTAAAATGCCAAGAACATGAAAAGTGTCATTTTTATCTAAAACTAATTTAACAAATTAGCTTATAGTAGTTTTTCAAATTCCTTTTCTTTAGAAGTAATAAAAACTCTATAGCTGATAACCTATTCATAACCAAATTTCAGATAGGAAATACACATAAGAAAATAAACTATCAATGTGATAGTTGCATAATACTAAGCATCCTTCCAAATTTCAGACATCGAAATAAAGCATCATTAATTAACAACAATTAGAACCTTGATAAAGTGCATAAAGGGACAAACACCCAAAGGAGATTGTTCCACCGAACCTTCTCTTGAAGCAACCAATATTACTTGCTTAGGACCCTCGATCCTGTCCACTGAACTACTAGGAAGAAGATCTCTCAATATAGCCCACACAACAAACTTGCTGCAACTTAGTACTCAGTAGAAGACTTAGCTCAGCAATTCCACTTTAGCTATCTTCTCATCAAATTCCTTGTGTGCCTAACTTTTCAGTTTGCTGCAGTCACAAGGTTCATTCACTTAGAAATCAAAATGAGTAGTGAGCCTCCTACTAAATTTGATGGTATATATAATATTGCCTAGCTATTTGGGTAAGTTTTGGAATTAAATGAGACACCAGCTCAATTCCCCCTCTCACGAAACATGGCCACATTTTTAGGGATTATGCTTCCTGCAACAGCTAGAAAGTGAAATGCTAGTACTGCCATTTGTTAACCAGCCTTATACAGCTGCTCATTCCTCCTAGTGGGCTACTGAACACTTATTTAACAGCCTCCCTTGGATAGGTGTCTCTTCTATTTAATTATTAAAATAAATAATTCTTCAATTACACTCATCCTTGACCAACTTGGTCATAAAGATTTATAGTAAATTTAACATAATGCTTTTCGGAAATAAATCATAAATATTTATTTTTTCAGTTTTGGGTATGTTACATTCTTTATGGTGTTCTTGTTGTGTAAAAATGTAGTTCTTCGATTTTGTCCTTATGTATGCATTATTTATTATTTCTTCTCCAAATCCTTTTGTTGTTTTTATTTTTGTGAGAGCCTCTCTTTTTGGGAGCACTTCATTTGCACCTATCTTTTTCTAGTGTATTTACCCATGCTCGAGCATTACTAAAGTGATGGAAGTAAGTTAGGTAAGAATTTTACATTACTGTAATGTTTAGTGTACTAAAGCAAAAAAATGACAAAAAAATTGAATTTATGTAAGGATGGATTTAGGTGTGACTATGGGGCCTTCTAGATATTTGAGGGTAAGTTCAAGATAAAATTCATATACATCTTTTGTCTAATATGGTATTACATCCAAGGGTGAGAGCTCTATAAGAGTGTCCAATGAGTTGACCTTTCTTATATTCCCTACATGTATGCTTCCCAACCACACTTTCACTTGCTCAATAATGGATCACTACATGTAAATACATTTTGATACCACTTGTGGTGTACATTATTATTTGAAAAGGGGAACTCAAAGCAATATTGGTAGAAGTGGAACTACAGAATGAAAACAAAGTTTTGAAGTTGTATAAATAGGAAAATGTTTATTGATATTAGAAAGCAATGTTAACTTTAATTCATAGAAGGGGCTATCCATAATTGAGGAGCGGTTCTATTATAGTATTAATCAATTGGATTCTCGTGACTTAACCTTTACTTTTATAAATTATTTATATATATTCCAAACTCTTATTCTATTAATCCTAGCTTAATGAGCACACCTTACATTATTGATTACACTCTTCAATTATAGTAAAATAATAATAGTAACATATTTTTTAACTCACTACTAACTTAAACATCAAATCGATATATGTAACACCATCTTTATGGGACAAATGACCTCCTCCATGCATCAATGTAAATACCTAGTAAACCTTATTCAATAATAATGACCATTACATATTAAGTAATAATTTAACCTACTCCTTTAACTATAAGATTAAGTACAGGTGATGGCACTATTCAAATTCTTTATAGCTAGCAAACCTTAATCAATAATGATAGCCATTATGCATGAAGTAATTATTTAACCTACTCCCGTAGCTATAAGAGTTGCTACTAGCAATATTTAAATTCTTTGTTTATGCTACTAGCAATATGAAAATTCTTTGTTTATGGTGAATTTAGATGGAATTTGGTTAAACATCAATGTTGATGTTTTGTTTAAAATACTTAGTGTTTTTTATGTTTTGAATAGCTCCAAACCTCGACGAAAACCTAAGTATTTAAAAAAAAAGTTGTTTTTCATTAGATTTTTCATCAAATTTAATTTATAAAATAATCTGAAATGAAAATTGCTATATCCCATCCAAAGAAGGTTATTAAAAGATCATTAGACGCTGACTTCACACAAACGAGTTTGAATAGTACTTGATTAAGCGCATGCAACAAAGATAAAGACGCTGAGTATTTTTTGAGAGATTTGTATAAAGCAAGCTCGTTATTGAAGTAACCACAATTAGTGAGATTGCGTATAAGGGTATCCTCACTAACCCTATAAAATCCTAGATGAACATAACACTCAAGGTCTTATATGCTTTTGATATTTCTAGTCGTTATAAATATTAAGATTTTGTTTAAAACTTAATGGTATTCTGATTAGTTTGAAAATGTAATATAATTTCTTAAAGATAACCCTATTGCAACTGGCAGTGTCGTTAAGAAGGAAATTCTGTATACTTTAAGCAATACAGTAAAAATAGTTATCTTTAGAATATTTTGAACAATTCAAACATTACAATTCAAATTAAATGGTTAAAAACTTGTATTTTTAATATAATTTATATTGATTTTTTTTAAAATAAGTTGAGAAATAATGAACTGATGAAAACCCTCAATTGTTTGGGGAAAGGTTATGGGCTAGAGCTTTGAGTCTTCTGTTTGACCTTCTGCTAAGATTTACTACCTCTACTATCCATCAACATGGGGAAGTATTACTAAGTTTTCCGTACATGTTTCCATGGAATAAAACCCTGAATTAATTGCTTGCCATTAAAACACAACGATCAATTTTTATTTTTAATTCTTTTCAAGCCAACCATTACTTAGTTGCTTTTACTTTTAGTTCTTTTCAACCAACCATTACTTCGTTACTTGTTGCTGGCCAATAGAGCATACTGATACATTTTTATTTATTTTCAAGCCAAATTTTTAAGTGATGAATAGCCAGTAAAATATCTTGCCCACCAAAGGTGGCACACAAATTAAAATTCACATTGACATTACTATAAAAGACCAACCAAAACATTCGAATTTACGTTCACCGATAATAGAAGACCGACAATTCCTTAAAGGGCCATTTATAAAAATGTGTGTCCGCATATTTTTGGTCAATGACTTAAATTGTTACATGCACCATTTGTATATATGATCATATAAAGATCTAGCAATCGCTTAATTTTTACAAGATCTATTATCATGTATATTTTTGCTGTAGCTTTAGTGTGAAAGTATATATAATCTCAAAGCCCGTCAATTTTGTGTATATGTAATCAGACCCTCCTTTAATTCGTTACTAAACCCAGCTTACAACATAAAAAACGTTAAGGTAGGAGGACTCAAAATGAACCCCCAAGGACAACTCCCTTCAACCCAAGAATCAATCGTAACTAAACAAAACTTGGAGATTTCAAATATTTAGT
This sequence comes from Pseudotsuga menziesii, assembly GCA_001517045.1. Taxonomy (NCBI): domain Eukaryota; kingdom Viridiplantae; phylum Streptophyta; class Pinopsida; order Pinales; family Pinaceae; genus Pseudotsuga; species Pseudotsuga menziesii. The sequence continues at coordinate 56,450 of LPNX010548226.1, read as the reverse complement.
GATGGAAACAACCTTCTCTTCGGTAGGCAAGGACTCCAAGCTAAGAACACCATCATGGATTAGCTATCGAATGAAATGCATGTAAATATTAATGTGTTTTTCCCTTTGATGCTCTACTAGTTTGTGAGAGATGTATATGGAATTCTAATTATGACACCAAAGAGTAGTGGGATAATCCTATGGAATGAAAAACTAGGTCAATAGCTCGAAGCCAAAGGACTTATTGACTAGCAAGAATGATTGCACAGTACTCATCTTCTATAGAAGATAATGCAATGGCTGATTTTTTTTGCAATACTAGTCAATAAGAGTATACCCAATCCAATAAAAAATTAGAAGTGGAATTCCAATCACCAACAAAACCCTCCCAATTAGAATCATTGAAACCCTCAAATTGAGAAGCACCCAACGTGTACTCACTACCAAACTTTACAATGCCCTCAATGTACTTGAGAATGTGTTGTATTTCCTTCCAATGAATCTCATGATGATCTTGAGAGAATTGACATACTAGCCTAATCATGAAGGAGATGTTAGGAAGTATATGAATAAAATACAACAAACTCTTAACTAGTTATCGATACAATGATGGATTGAATACTGATGAAGAGAATCTAGTTGAAAGGGTAACACGTGATTAAAATGGAGTAGGTGTGGCCCTATGGGATTACAATCAATAATTCCAAATTGCTAATTCCAAATTGCTAAAGTAATTCAAAGGCATTGCAATATGCTTGATATCCTCGGTGCTATTTTGGAAAAATGGGGTGTGATTTTTTTTCTTCTAACTTTGTATTACAAACCATAATGTGTTTAGATATATTAATAATAACTCATTGATAGAGTACATATCGATTTTCTTTCTCATAAGGAAAAACATTTATCATGAATTTCAATATCATTTTATCAAAAAATTGAAATCTTCAATCATTGTAAGGGAATAATATAATACTTGAAAGTTGCATAGATAACATTTATCAAATGCCTAGTCCTTGGTAAATAACTTGATTTTGGTTAGCCTATCACTTACATATAGTATGGTCTATAATTTATAACTAAATATTTAGATAGCCTAGAAGTATAGCTTACCTTATGACAGTATTAGTTCTTTACATTAAAATGCACATCCACTCACTTCAAGATCTCATTTTGAATGTAACTATTACATGGAAGAAGCATAATTACTAAAAAAGGATGACATATATTTAAATTAGCCTTTTAATAATAACATAGTCACCTTCCAATACTTTCAAGACAACTTCAACCATATCGTAAGTCAATTTTCATGCATAAATTACTATGGGTAGAAGCAATTTAACTATTAGCATAAATTTTAATTTTACTTATCAAGAAAATAGTAATTTATTAATCAATTAAATGTAAGAGTGCTATAATTCCTTTGTTAAGAGCTCACATTCAAAGTATTAATAATACACTCTTGGTAGGTGGTTATCCATACAAAATCTCATCTACTCTTCAATTCCTTTATGTAAAAGGTAAATACTAAATCTATTAGTATTGATCTTTTAAATCACCACCCACTTTCCTCTACTAAACTTATATTGCCAAGTTTATAAAGAAATTGTTTTATAACCATTTTAATTAATCAAGGTCACCTAGTAATATTACTAATTCTTAATTGACAATTTTAATTAAAAATTGTTTCTTAGTTTTCATCACCATCATAGATATGGAATCTTGTTTCAACGTAACCAAAACTTGATACAATTTAATATTCAAAGCGATACTCATGCCAAATATCTTCCGTGTGGTATATTCATATCAATTAATTTTGATCTTTATTTATGATAATTAAAATATAATTTATATTTTTTATATATAAAGTATTTTATAACTTACTTAATATAACTATGTAGTTTTAATTAGTTAATCTTTAACTAAGTAATTGAAAATTTTTAATTTATTTGATTTTTTAACTAGATTAGTTAATCTTTTAAGTAATTAACTTTAGGATATATAATATTTCACTTTTTTTTAGCTTAAATTTAACTTATTAGTTAACTTTATTTAATATTAGCTAACTTTAACTAATTAATTTTAATATAAATAAATTTTCTTAATTATAGCTTTAAATCACTACATTTTTGCTAATTTTAACTTTAGCTTAACTTCACTTAGTTAAATGATCATAAGACAACTAGCTTATCTTACATTTAACTTAATTTAGCTAATCATCTTACCTTATACTCAAGATAATTAACTCTTAATCAATTTAAAATATCTTGGGGAAATTAATCTCACTTTAATTCAGTGACTCACATTTCCTTTGTTAAGACCAAGACATCAATGATGTCTCCACTAATTTATTGATTTTACTTATCACCATTTAGTACTAGCAACAACCACATTAAAATAATTAATGTGTCTGAATACGCCGATAGGTGTAAATTTAAGCACATACCATAGGGAAAAACATTAATATAAAAAGTATGTGCCTAAATTTACGCCTATCAGCGTATTTAGACACATTAATTAATTTAATGTGGTTGTTGCTAGTAACGGGTGGGCCCATAGACATATCTCCAAAATAGTAATAAATTATTATGCTGCAATTAATTATTATATTTTTATTTTTATTATTAATATTGATAAATTAATATTTTAATTGATTATAATATAATAATTATTTAAATATTTAAATATTATTATTAAATAAATACTATTAATTATAATCAAATCCAAATATAAATACATTATTAAATAATTAATTAATGTGTCACAATAATATTATATATCATAACACTTAGGGTTATATCGTAATGCATAGGAGACATAACCATTAGATTACTTTATAGATTGTGATAAGTTGAATGATGAGCATTTGATTATTTTTAAA
>LPNX010548226.1:12895-48961 GCA_001517045.1 Pseudotsuga menziesii | reverse complement strand
TATATATATATATATATATATATATATTAAAAATATCTACTAAAGAAAGTGTGTAATGCAATGTTTATGGTTTTAATTTATGTAATTTGTTTACTTTTATATATATGCCATTTTAAATATTTTAAATCTAATTTGCTTGGTGGTTGATGAAACTTAAATTTTGATCTATTAATGTTCACTAATCACAAATTAAATCATTGCTCTAATTGTAATTAAAAAACAATTAAAAACACAAGTTAAGTAGCTATGATAGTTGTAATTTAAGATAATATAAAGACATGTACTGATTGACATAACAGGTGGAGTCCATGTTCAAGCATTCCCTTACATATTTATATTCTTATTTTTAGTGGTTTAAGGTTTCATGGTATATGTTTACAAGTACCATTTCTTGTCTGAGGGAGAATTTGTTGTGTTGAAGACGAAATCGATTGTGACAACTTTAAATTATCTGATCAAGTATCAACCTTAATACAAAAAGAAAAATGATGATTTGAATCATCGTGATCTATTGATCTGCTCTAATCATTATTTCAAAAGTAGGATGTTATACGACATAAATAGTTTTGTGATGGAAGTTTGAATCTGAAAACTTTGTTCATAATTTGAACTACAAAATTTTGTTGAGCAATAACTTTTGGATGGACATTTGAATCTGAAAACTTTGTTCATAAATTAAAGTTTGAAATTCCATTGAATTTGATTTGCGAGATTTGTTCGTTTCATCCATTTGAATCTGAAAACTTTGTTCATAAATTGAAGTTTGAAATTCCGTTGAAATTGATTTGAGAGCTTTGTTCATTTCATCCTGTCTACATTTTAATTGTTTTATCTATTGAGTTCCTTAGGGTTTGAGTCTTTTAGTCCTCATTGGAAAAACACATGTAGATGGGTTTAGTAGTAGAAGGATAGTAAATGCCAACAAAAAAACTAATTTTGAAACCTCCTCTTTAATGATGGCACTGCTTGTAAAAGCCAAAGAAAATTCCTCAAAGAACACAAGAATGAGAACCAAAAAGACAAGACCTATAGCAATCGAAGTACTGGAAGAAACAATCACTGTAAATTTAGCTCCTTTGCCATTTATAGTTCCTAGCTCATTCACAACCCTAATCCTGCATTAACACGATACAAATTAATAAAGTAGAGAGAAATCCTTGTAGAAGAGGTTATTTGGTGCCATTCCATATATACTACACTGAAAATACCTAGTTGCAGCTAAAAATCCAAGTGTTATCATAAACTCCCAACTGTCCACATTCATGCTGTAAGATATGAGAAGAAAACTAAAGGTGTTAAATATGAATAAAATAATTCTGCATTATTCTCATACAAAATAACCAACTGATAGCTTATTTCATCAAATGCATGTCTGGACAATCCATTCCAAGTCTGGGGACAACCTCCACAAACAATATAAATAAATTGGGCAATTGGAGGCGCCCAAGTAGTTAAATTCAATGTAATTACTGCTCCAAATCTAATGATGAAGATCCAGCTCAGAACAATATGCAGCACCAATGTGGCTACAGATATCCAAGTAGTGACCATGTTTTTCAACTGCAACTGTAGGTATCTCTGAAACGAGAATGCGAATACATATGCAAAGTGTTGAGGAATGAACCAAATTGAAACCACTCTAGATAATTCAGCAATATCATCTGACTGACCCAACAACTTCAGAATGGGGCAGGCAAATATATAAGTTGGCATGATCAGGATTGCAATGAGAAAGAGAACGATGCAAGAACACTGCATATATACTCCCATTTTTGTGGTATTTCTTAGCTCCAAAATCTTGGCTACACAGAGTTTCCAAGGCACTGCCCATACCTCACTGCCATGTCAAAATACAAGAATCACAATAGAATAACCTCAACACATAAGAATAACTACACCAACAAAACCACTGCCAATCAATTATAGCTAACCTTATATGCAACCTAGGTCCTCCATAACTTCAAAAAGTTCTATAAAAAAAAAATTCAAAATGTTTTCAATACTAATGGTTGATAACTGCGGCAATGGCAGCTTAACCAGATAAATCTTTAAAAACAAATTGTAACTACTTACAAGGAACCCAAAATTGAAACCTACGATCGCAGTGATGGCAATGGAGATTGCATCTCGTTGCAGATCCCCCAAGTGCCCCACGAATGCGAGAGTAATAATAGTTGTCCCAAACATGGCTACACGAGTGAATATGATAGGCCCCATGATCCTCTATAGCTTCTTTGATTCCACCCATAACCTTCTCCTTACATCATTTGAGCATATAATCAGTGACCATTTTTTTCCATGAGACTGCTCCGATTTAAGATGGATGCAAAAACGGTTAATGAAAATGAAACGGTTACGACTACATTTTTTTCATATCAAAGAAGCCCGCATGATTTATTGCTGGAGGTAGAAATGGATTCTTCCACGATCAGCCACACCTGGACGCCATTTCGATAACAACATTTAACTGATCTTAAACAAAACTCTAAATGAATTTAAAAGATCAGATGATGATCAAATAATTCCCGATTGTACAAATGTCAGAATATGGTGAATCTTGATGATCTACTTGAGCAAGTCTGGCTCCCAAAGTATCAAATATATACGCCTATCGGTGTAATTAATTTTCCTCCTTCTAAGCGTTAATTCATAAGTGTTTGTTAGTTCCTTGCATTGACAAGTTATTTCTTCGACATCCCCACCTAGGACTAACCGTTAATCATAACTCATGCGTCACTTTATGAACTTTAAGTGTCATTTAGTTATTTTTCCTTGTTAAGTTCCTGCGGCACCAAGATGACCCTTGTCATCAGCTCATAGCTACCCAACCATTTAACCTCTCCCTTCCCAATGTATTCCATGCCCTATCATTTTAGTCATTGCAAGTCTTCAGTCTCCTAAATATACAATTCCTAATACAAATTAGGGATTCATATTCATACTTGAGAAGATATATCTGTGGAGCCTCTACTTGAGCCCCTTGTCATGAGAGAGTACATAGTTACACTTTTGGTTACAATTATATGGGAAAAGAAGTGGGATATTACATCATCCACCCCCTAAGAATAGCATCGGCATTGTTGTTCGTACCCTTCAAATCTCTTTCTTTCATCTTTCCTATGTTTTTTCATTTACATTTTCCATGTTTTCTTACTTGTCTTGAAATCTATGCTTGCATGTCTTCAATATTCTTTACTTTTCAACCTATATTTACACAAGCAATGCAAATTATTTCCATAATTTCAACAAAAAAATGTGCATACACATAATCATAAAAATCACATTGAACCATAATTTCATTTCAATCAACCTATTGTTGCATTGTCATAATAACTCCTCTAGAGTTCATTTCACTCACAAAGATTTGCTTTGTGATCTTGATGTACTTCTAGTATCTGTTAGTCATACATGATATGCAAATGTTCATAATTTTTTTTTCACAACACCTAACCTTGCCATATATTCTTTACCATAGTTATTTTCCATGGCATCTAAAAAATTCATCCATGTATGGAATTACTTCCTACCGAGTAATTTTATCGACTTTTGTCTTGCTTTTTCAACATATATTCATTTTCATCACATACATTATAACACGATCATGATCATAACCTAAAAATAACATGATCATAACATTAATCATAAGCATAATATAAGCATAAAAATCATGGTTATAAAAAAATCATAAAACTTATAGTATTCACACCATTCATAACTTGTCCAACACAAGGACAATACCCTTCCTTAAGGTATTTCCTACCTTTTCTATTCAAGGTGGTAAAATAACCATTGCTGCTAACTAGCACACCAAGAAAAGAGTACACCAAACGGTCATAGTACTCTGAGTACTTTAGTGATTCCTTCTAGTTTAAACATATCTATGCGCTTCAAATTGTATAAGCTCAACACAAAACCTAAACATCATAATTATCTTTAACTATTCAAAGTGCTCCATAACATACAAGCTCAACACTAAATTTCAAACATCATAATGACTAGTTCAACTATTCAGGTGCTCTAGATTCTTAAAGCTCAACACTTAATTTAATAACAAGACTTAAACTATTGAGGTGATCCATATCCTTCAAGCTCAACAATGAATTCAAACATCATAATGAGTCTTATCGTTTTTTCGTATACCTCATCAAAGTTCAGGGTTGTTTTATATCTTTAATTACTAATGCAGAGTAGCCACAAGGTTTGTTTACGAGTCCTTTGTAGAGTCTTGTAATAATATGCCTTTTAACCCATAGTCCTTCTTGGACTTACCCATCATGGAAATTTGAGTGCTCAAGGACTTACGGTTGAACCCTCCAGTGTACTAGGGACAATTACCCCATGTAATGTCCTTTCCCTACAACTTTTCTTTCTAGGAAAGGATTTTATTCCAATTCAAGTTCTATTTATTTAGACTTTAGGGTGTGTGCAAGAAGTCAAAGGACCTTTTAGATGCAATCCTACTTTTTGTAAACACGCTCACATTATGTAATGCTGAGTTTTGTTAATATCGAGCCTCACATGTCATATGACATGTAGGTTAGTCTAGGAAAAACGCCCACGGTTTTTATAGTTACAAAACATGCACATGTTTTATAGTTACAAAACACGTACACATTATGGAGAAGAAAAAAGTGCACACATTATAAATAAGGAAAATGCACACGTGTTTTGGAGAAGAAAAACACGCACACATTTTAGAGAGAAAAAACATGGACGCGTTATGGACAACCACAAAAAATAGTTTTAGTGCATGGTTAGGGAAATGAATAAAAACAATAGTTTTCATCATCAAGACATAGAACCTATAGTAATATTTTAACATCATCAAGCACAACATTTCAAACAACGATGCCTAACCTCCCAAGAGCATAATTTTTCTTTGTGTTGTAATATGGACACCATTAGGAGGTTTTAAGAACTAAGTATGGGTCATAGTCCCTTAAACATGCTTGTGGGAGGAAAATAAAAAATTATGTCCCAAAGGTAGCTTTTAAGGCTTAAGGTCCATGAACAAGGCATTAAACCTGCACATAGGACCTCTATATGTGATATTTTGCATCTAAGAGAAAATATGTAGTCCATTAGAATTATCTTAGCACTAGAAACATATCCATAGACATGGTTGATGGAGGAAACCTATTTTCTAGGTCTTAAAGGAATCCTATATACATATAGGGCCAAGAACAACACATCAAACAAACACACATGATATATTAAGGATATCCTCAACCATTAAGTTAGGATATGGCCATGATTAGAATTTTTTTAGCATTAGATATGAAGGATAATGTGTTAATCCTGGTTCGTACATAAAGCTTTAATTTTAGGTTTTAAACCATCTTTTAGGGATCAAGGTCCATGAACGACACCTTGAATCACCATAGATGACCTCTCATGTTGATAGTTCTGTTTTGAATGGGGATAAGGGAACCATTAGGGGTTTCTAAGTACTATGTCTGTGTCTTGGCACCTTAGACATAATAAGGGAGGAAACCTAGGCCTTATCCCCTAGAATATTCTTCTATCCATCTAGAGCTAAGAATGACATGTTGAACAACCTCAGTAGATCCTTCCATGGTTTCATTTACCTTGAAATGGGGATACGAGTTCCATTAGAACATTTTTATCACTAAGTGCATATATTAGGACCCTTCACATGGGTAGGGGGGAACACTTCGTCCTTAGGACTTAAAGGAAGTTTTTAACCATTTAGGGCCAAAATTGATGCCTCCAACCACCACGCATGACATTGAAAGTGAATCATTTGAATCCTAATCGCAATATGCATGCCATCATCATTTTTTGAGCACTAGGTATGCATCTCAAGGCAGATGGACATGGTCAAGGAAGGAAACTATGGCCTTAGGCCCTAGCTAAATCTTATAGGAATCTAGGGATAGGAAGGATTCCTTAAAAAATCACAAATGGCATCGCATAGATATTTTTGGACTATGAATATGGATGTTAGTAGAATTAGGTGGTTTTCAGCAGCAAGTATGGAACCTCTGAGACATGATTGAGGGAATATGCTTATTCCTTAGGACATAATGGAATAATTGAGGCACCCATGTTAATGAATAATTCACTGAAGCACCACATATGACCTACTCAAGGTATGATTGGTCTCCAAGAAAATATGCACATGCCTTTAAGAGGTTTTGAGCATTAGATATGGGTATTAAGTCCTCAACAAGGTCAATGGAGGAAATCCAAGACTCGATCCCTAAATAATATTTTTGGCCTCTATGGATATACATGTTCCTTACTAACTATCCCTCTATGCCTATGTGATATTATCCCCCTCTCACTCTCTCTCTCTCTCTCGCAACTTGTATCCATCTCTCCCTATCTATCTTTACCCTCCCTCTCCATGTTTTTCTCTTTCATAAGCTCTCTCTCTCTCTCCATATCTCAACCCTCCACCCTCTATCTTTGAAACCATCTCTCTCTCTCTCTCTCTCTCTCTCTCTATATATATATATATATATATATATATATATATATATCTGTGAACCTGCCCTTTTATCTCCTTGTGTCTATCCCCCATCACCCCTCACACACACACACACCTTCTATCGCTCCCTCAATATCTCTTTCCTTCACTCTATCTCCCTACCTCCCTCACCCCCCCTCCTCCCTTTCTATCTTATTCTCTCTCACAATCTCTCCACATCAATCTCTCTCTCTCTCTTTCTCTCTCTCTCTCTCTCTCTCTTCTTCTTCTTCTTCTATGTTTTCAACATATCCCTTCTCCTCAACCACCTACCTCATTATGACCCCTATTCTTTGTTTTATCACATCTCATTCCCATGTCTTCAATTTTCCCCTCCTTCGACTCTCTCCTCCAACACATTTGATTCCTCCTCTAATACTCCATATCCACCTTTCCATTCACCAATCCTCTCTCTCATCGAACCATCACCCTCTTTCTCCCCTCCGCCTTATCCCCCTTTGTCACTCAAGTCTCGTGTACTGCTTCTAACCCTATATATATTTAACACCTCTTCTCCTCCTAATAATTCTCTCAATTCCCACTCCCCTTCACCCTTATAACCCATAATGTTCCCATTCCATTCATCTTTATCCTCTTGAATTTACAACATCCTCCTATTAGCTTGACCCTTCCCCACCCTCTCTCAACTATTAACCATCCCCACTTGAACTTCCAACATATTCCTAGGCCCTTAACCTTTCCCCACCCCCTCTCAACTATTAACCATCCCTACCTGAACTTCCAACATTCTAATAGGTCCTTGACGCTTCCACACCCCCTTTAAACTATTATCCATACATTTGATATATTACATATAGTGCTAGATTTTTAGCTCTACAAAGCGTGTGCATGCTATAGAACTACATAACATGCACGTGTTTTGTAATTTTATAATGTGCACGTGTTTTGTATTTCTATAACGCACACACATTTTGTAGTTCTATAATGAGCACACATTTTCCAATTCTACAAGGGCAAGAGATGTAATTTGAATTTAAACATGCGAATTCACTTGCTCGCATGTCACCAATAGTCCTATATGTATGGTTTGGAGTTTTCTTTGGTAATACCAAACTTGTGCTATGGTATATTATAAACCATAGTTAATTGGCAATTTCTTCCATTTTTTGAAGAAGTAGTTGTTTACACACTCATTACAGTATGCTACACAGAATCATTTTTGGCAAAATTTTAAATATAAATAGCATTTTTCTGTAGATTCTAAATATGTAATTTTTATTTAAAAATATTATATTTTCCCATTTTTTATCAATTTCTATTGTGTCCTAACTGCTTAACACAAAAAACATGTTGTTACTGTTTTTTCCATAAATTTTTCACTTCTTAATTGTTCTAAAAATAAATTATATGGTTCACTAGAAGACATTGACCTCTACATTCTATAGAAAACCCATTTCGTGATTATTTCATTAAGACCTTCAAATGATGCACCCAGAAAAGATGTACCATTTTCGAAGAATGATCACTTATATATTTATAAAAAAAATTAAAAATTACTAATTTTATTTTTGAAAAATAGTGCTTCACTAGTGCTATATGTTCTTTACATTCCTACAAATTTTTGTATCACAAAAGCATAATTTAGACCCTCAAAGGATGCACCCACAAAAACATATACCTTATCATTTTCCTAAAAAATAAATAGTGACTGTTAGAAAAAATGAAACTTGAGATAGTTATAAAAATTTTCAATACATGATAAACCTTGCCTATTTGGAAACGTGATTCAATTTCCTACATTTAATCTTATTTATTCAAAGCAAGATATTTTGTGTAAGCATCTCAAAAAAATAAAATTAAGTGTAGGGATGCCTAATTTTTCATATTTCTATTGCATCTAATGTGCCAAAAGTAACCTTCATTAGCTTGCACTCACCCTTTAGACTTTTATTTTTTCTACCTATTTTCTTCATTTTTATTAAAAAAATGGGTTTAGTGTATAAATATTTCTTTAAGTTTCTTAAGAGCTTTATAATCTCAAGGCATCCTTTGTGATTAACTTAAAGGTTTGATAACTTATTTAGCGAATTTTATTGTTCTTTATTGTATTTTTCATAAATTTACATTTGGTTCTTAATTTATTCTCTTATTGAATATGCCATAGTCCATCACTAGAAATATTCTCAAATCATCGTTAGTCATCATGACATATAATAAAAAATTTAATAAATGAAAATATCATAATCATCACTCTGCTAATAATACCTCATGTTCTAGAGCCTACCATCTAAACATCAACTAAATACATAATCATCACATTTGTTAGTTATACTTTGATGTTTTGTACCCTATCAAATAAAAAACAATTAAATTCATAATCATCTTGTTATGATTAGATATAAAACATAGAATCAATCTAAATAATCTTACTTCCTTAGAGACCACAAGCTCATCATTAAATCAACATACTAATTCTACAACTTCTTGATGCTCTAGATCTCACGACCTCAACATCAATTTAAGCATATAAACTCTAAATAGTATTGATGCTTCAGAGCTTACCAGCTCAACATCGTATCAACATAATAAATCTAGTAATCTTGATGCTCCATATTCCTCCAATTCAACATCAACTGTAATAAAGGAAATTAATCATGATGCTCTAGATTCCTTTCGACTCGATATCAATCATCATAGTAAGCCCTTCAAGACTTGATTAACAACTATGAATATTAAATATGTGATACATCATTTTAAACTAATGATACTTCTAGTATCTTGAAATAAAAACATGTATCAATCATTCCAGTGATTTCTTTATTTGCTAAATCAATTTTTTTTATCATATTCCATGGCATCAACTTAACACTCTCTAAAATATTTCAATATTATTTCAAATGCATCACTTTGTTGCATATTCAACATATTAAATATTTCATCGAAATTACTATCGTTTGTCTAATTGTAATTTAGCATTATGCTATCTTTTCAACAACTCTTTTTAGAAGTTACCTCATGTACTTTTTTTTTGTTACCAAACTCAACGAATATTTTTGCACCCATGCAAACCTGTATGCTTCATTAACAATTATCTTGCTAGAAATTATTAACATATTTCTTTCTTTATTCAACATAAAGGAATAAAATATAATAGTAATTTACTATTTAGAGTGCACATAACTCTTGAGAAACAAAATATTAGTATGCAAAATCCCAATGCATTATTTTGACAATCATTGTCCTAGCTATACATTAGTTACCTATACTTGCAGTTGTCATTCCTCGACTTGCATTCTAAGCAAAATCCATACCTTACTTTGTTTATAAGTTTGGTAACATATTATACCTTAAAGGATACCACTAACTTACTATGTCATGTTTTTTCATTGATATGACTTTGACTCAATGTATTTATATCATGCACTTAAAAACCTCCTAGCACGGTTATGGGTGTGTGCAAGAAGTTGAGGGACCTTTTAGATGCAATCCCTACTCTTTGTAAACATGCTCATGATACATAAAAACACAATGCGCTAACATTATGTAATGATTGGTTTGGTTAATATTGAGCCTGACATGTCATATGACACACATGTTAGGCTGGGAAAAATGCGCACGCATTTTATAGATATAAAACACATACCTGTTATGGAGAATAAAAACATGCGCGCGTTATCGAGACGTATAACATGCATACGTTTTGGAGAAGCAAAACACACACGTGTTTTAGAGAAGAAAAACACGCACGCGTTATGGAGAACCACAAAAAATAGTTTTAGTGCATGGTTAGGAAAATGAATAAAAACAATAGTTTGCATCATCAAGACTTATGACCTATAGTAATATTTTAGCATCAGCAAGAACAACATATCAAAAAACGATGCCTAACCTCTCAAGAGAATATTTTTTATTTACGTTGTAATATGGACACCATTAGGAGGTTTTAAGAACTAAGTTTGGTTCATAGTCCCTTGAACATGCTTGCGGGAGGAAACTCAAGAATTATTTCCTCAAGCTAGCTTTAAAGGCTTGAGGTCCATGAACAAGGCATTGAACCTGCACATAGGACCTATGTATGTGATATAACATATCTATAGACATGGTTGAGCAAGGAAACCTAGTCCGTAGGCCCTAAAGGAATCCTATAGACATATAGGGCCAATAACAACACCTCAAACAAACACACATGATCTCTTAAGGGTATCCTCAACCTTTAAGTTTGGATATGGCCATGATTAGGATTTTTTTAGCATTATATATGGAGGATAAGGTGTTAATCATGGTTTGTACATAAAATCTTTATGTTTAGGTTGTAAACCATCTTTTAGGGCTCAAGATCCATGAAGAACACCTTGAATCACCATAAATGACCTCTCATGTTGATAGTTTTGTTTTGAAAGGGGATATGGGAACCATTAGGGGTTTCTAAGTACTATGTATGTGTCTTGTGTGTTGAATTTTCATATGCTTAGCTAATACATTAGTATTTCATTTCATTTTCATGACAAAAGCATATAAACAGGATCACTAAAAGATAGACAAGCACAACCATAAAAAAGGAACACAAATATTTATCCTGGAAAAACCCTAAAGGGAAAAACCTAGCAAAAGCTTCCTCAATATAGATGCCCCAAAAAAGATAAAAGATAAAACCAACAAAGAGATCAAAGCCTGATCCTCCTCCTTCTCCAGCTACTTCTCTTCTCCACTAATGCCCTACACAAGTGAGAGTGTGTGTGTCTCAAATGAGGAGCACTACACCTCTATTTATATTCATCCGTTCACTTAAGTTAACTCATTTGACATGTAGGCTCAAGTTAAATCATGTAGGCTTGAGTTACACATGTAGGCTCAAGTAACCACACTGGGGTGCTGATGACCCACATTTACAATTAGAGGGGACTACCTCATGACTCTTATTAGTTTTTCCGATTAGGAGCATCGGGGTACATTGTAATACAAGTGGTTCTCCTGGTAGGACCATCGGGGACCACAAAAATATACATATAGAATATTCTTCGAAGTTACAATATTTCAACACTCCCCCTTAATGAGAAGGGTATTCTACAACAACATCAACAACAACAAGAGTAGATATAGGGGACATCATCAACATAAGCAAGGTAACACATCTATAAATCATTGGATTATTTTCAACATCATGTAGTCTTCATCTTCAATCTTCAGTCTTAATCACCAGCAAAATCTTCAGTCTTTGATCAGCAACATCTTCAACATTTTGATCTTTCAATTAGCAACGACATCTTCAGCACTTGGACCTTTCGATCAGAAACATCTTCAGCACTTTGACTATTCGATCAGCAACAACATCTTCAACATTTTGACCTTTCAATCAACAACATCTTCAACACTTTGACTTTTCGATCAGCAACAACATCTTCAGCACCTTGACCTTTCGATCAGCAACAACATCTTCAGTACTTTGACCTCTCGATCAGCAATATCATCATCAACACTTTTCCCTTTCAATCAGCAGCAACATCATCATCATCATATTCTGATTTGTCGATCATAATCATCATCACATTATGATCTTTCGATTAGAAACATCATCATCATACTCTGATCTTTCGATCAGAAACATCATCAACATAGAAACATCATCATCATACTCTGATCTTTCAATCAGAAACATCGTCAACATACTCTGATATTTCGATCAGAAACATCATCATCATACTCTAATCTTTCGATCAAAAACATCATAATCATAGTGCGTCATCATCATACTCTGATCTTTAGATCAGTACGTCATCATCATCATACTCTGATCTTTCGATCAGTATGTCATCATCATCATACTCTGATCTTTCGATCAGTACATCATCATCATACTTTGATCTTTCGATCTGTAAATCATCATACTTTGATATTTTGATTAGTACGTCATCATCATCATACTCTGATCTTTCGCTCAGTACAGCATCAGCAATAACCTGCAACCCACAACTCAAAGACAAAAACTCTTTGGATCATTTTTGGACTTAAATTCCAGGGATGATACAATCCCACCACATTCTCGACAACCGAAGTTACCGGATTGATTACAGGAGAATCAGTCCCTATCACTTTAGGACTAAGTCCAAGGACGATGCAATCCTACCACATTCTCAAGGACCGAAGCAACCGGATTGATTACGGGAGAATCAATCCCTATCACTTTAGGACTATGTCCAAGGATTATGCAATCCTACCACATTCTTAAGGACCGAAGCCAATGGATTGATTATAGGAGAATCAGTCCCTATCACTTTAGGACTATGTCCAAGGATGATGCAATCCTACCACATTCTCGAGGACTGAAGCCATCGGATTGATTACGGGAGAATTAGTCCCTATCACTTTAGGACTATGTCCAAGGATGATGCAATCCTACCACATTCTCGAGGACCGAGGTCACCGGATCTATTATGGATAGATTTCTCGGGATGATACAATCCCTCTTCATTCTTGAATACCGAGGTCTTCAGATCACTTTAGGGAAAGTTCCCAGGGATGATACAATCTTACCACGTTCTCGAGGACCAAGGTCACCAGATCTATTATGGATAGATGTCCCAGGATGATACAATCCCTCTTCATTCTCGAAGACCGAGGTCTTCGTATCACTTTAGGGCAAGTGCCCAGGGATGATACAATCCCACCACATTTTCGAGGACCGAGGTCACTAGATCTATTGTGGACAGATGTCCCTGGATGATACAATCCCTCTTCATTCTCGAAGACTGAGGTCTCTGGATCACTTTAGGGAAAATGCCCAGGGATGATACAATCCCACTACAACATCATTACTCCCCCTTTCAAGGAAGGTCTTTTTGAACAACGCGAAGTTTGTCTCGAAAGTGTTTGAACTCTACTCGAGGTAGAGGCTTCGTCAGTACATCATGATCCAAACCATCATCATCTACATCTTCAGTATTTGAATATTGATATATCACCATCTGTATCTCTAGTATGTGAATACTAAAAGCATCATCATCTATATCTTCAATATAGAAATACTAAAAGCATCATCATATCTATATTTAGTATAGAAATACGGAATCACCATCATCTATATCTATAGTATGTAAATACTGAAATATCATCTATATCTTCAGTATGGGAATACTGAAATAATCATTATCTATAAATTTAGTATGGGAATACTGAAACATCATCATCTCTATATTCAGTATAGAAATATTGAATCACCATCATCTACATCTACAGTATCATCATCTGCATCTTATCTTGTATGTAGAAATACCGGATTTCTATGTGTTACGTTGGAACACAGGGTTCTTTGTCAACACAACTATGGTTATCACATAGAATCATTGTAGTATCCTTCTTTAGGTCAAAGAGACTTGATATCATCTTCTGAAGCCATATGGATTCACAACTTAGTAGAGCAATCTGCTATGTATTCTGCTTCAACCGTGCTAAGAGAAACACTGGACTGTTTCCCGCTAAACCATGAACTCATAGAAGACCTCAAACAAAAGCATCTACCTGATGTGCTTTTCCTGTTTGAGATACTTCCAGCCCAATTTGCATCTGTGTAGCCATACAATCTATACTCATGGCTACCATCATAGTATAGACCAAAGTCTATAGTCCCTTTCATATATCTCATCACATGTTTTGCAGCTACTAGGTGAACTCGTCTTGGTTGAACAAGATATTGATTTAAGGTATTCACAGCCAAAAAAATGTCTGGTCTGGTATTTTTTAAGTACATCAATGACCCAATGATCTATCTGTAGTGAGTCACATCCACTAACTCTAATGAGTCATAAGCTAACAGCTTCAGGATGGAGTCCATGGGTGTGGCCATGACTTTGCATTATAACATATTGAATCTCTTCAATATCTCTATACTTTCCCTGGTTGAGAAATATTCCTTCTGAACTTTGCCATACTCCCAAACCTAGGAAAAAATGCATTAACCCAAGGTCTTTCATTTCAAATTCTTCTGCTAGTTTCTTCTTACATTCCATGATCTATTTCTCATTCCCTATCAATAATAAGTCATCCACATATAGTAATAGAATGACAGGTTCATCTTCTACAACCTTGTAGGAAAGGTTAGGATCGACTTTACTCTTGGCAAAGCCCATGCTCATCAGGAAACTATCTATTCTTCCATACCAAGCTCCAGGAGCTTGCTTCAGGCCATAGAGGGCCTTCTTCAACTTGCATACTTGATTCCATCCATCTTCAACTTCAAATCCTTGTGACTATTCGATGTAAAAACTCTTCCTCAATCATACCATTAAGGAAGTCTTGTCTTTACTTCATCATGGAAGAAACTACCATGATAGTTTTGAAGGAAGTGTACCTTGCTTCCTGGAGTAAGTGTCTATTCAGAATTAATTCCCTGTTTCTGATAGAAACCTCTAGCCACAAGTCTTACCTTACTTCTATCAGCAACATATCTTATCTTGCAAATCCATTTGGAAGATACCACATTCTTGCTTTCTGGTTTCAGTACTATATCCCAAACATCATTCTAGTATCATCACATATTTTGTCTTCTTAGGTCATCAACATATCCTAGTCTTCTACATTCAACCTTGAAGGTTGGAACCCACTTTACTCTTAGTAAATTCTCGATCCATCACGAAGCTATCCATCATGTCATACCATGTCGAACTCAGATATAATTTTCTGCAGTCACTACCCCTGAAGTGGAGTATCATTTTCCCTCTTCATTCTATACAGGTGGTTCTATGCTTGATATATACTGGTCAATAGAGTATGTCATGTCATAGTCTATTCTTTCTGAGAAAAATCACAAACCTTGCTTTGTACACTTGTTCTTGTAGATCCATATGGAATATACTACGTACTTCCCTTTATGTCTTGAAATCATATCGTATACATCATTCCCCATGATCAACTGTTATTTTTTTTATCATAGCTTCTTTCATAGCATTCTTTTCTTCATCTTGAGTTATCTCTTGTACCCATGGTGGTCTTCATCCTTCAAGCTGGATCTACCACTTTCTAAATTTCTTTCTTCCGTCATGGTGTCTCTTACCCTGGGAGCTTCAGATTCATGTTTATTGGAGTGAATCTTGAATTGTCATCACTTGTTCTTCAGAACAAGTCTCATCCTTCTTTTCTTGTAGGAGGTTGTACGAGACCTTTCCTACAATTCAAATGCACCAGTTGCATGGTTAGAACTATTTCATAAAACATATGCATAACGACAAATTATTACGCTTATGTAACTGTTTAGTCAATACAACATTCATCCATATCTCACATAAACTTTCTAGATTCCTTCCATCTCTACCATGACATTATTGAGATTGTGCACTAATCCAATATGTCAGCAAAGAGGTTTGATAAGTAGCAATGGAGATTTGTATAGCACCATGAGCTACTTACCCATCACATGCATATTAGTAGTATACAGTCATTAATGCAAACAATCTATCATGCATAACACATCAACTGAATATAATCAAATGTATAACAAAACAATATCATGAAATGACAATTGAATACTTATATTTTATTTGTTTTGTGGGTAGACTCCATCTTGATCATTCTACTTTATCATCTTCTTCATTCATGAAATCATCATTTCTTATCCAAATGACAAGAATTGAGTTCTTCATATTCCTCATCGCTTGAGGGATCTTCTTTGAATGGTGAGAGCTTGATCTTCAATTTCTCCCATCTTCTTCTTCTCTTCTTATGAGTCAAGATGAAAGCAATTACATCCTTCTAGCATACATTCTTTGCATGAATCCCATGATCCTGGGAGGCCATTAAAGGTGGCTATCACCATTTCTGCATTCTCCACTTCTTCTTCTATTGCTTCAAGTTGTTCTGCATTTTGGATCTTCACATTCTTCAATTGTTTTCTCAAAGCCATCTTTTGATTTAAGTTCTTATCTTCGAATAGATTGATCAAGGAATCAAACATCTTCAGTGTCTTTAGGGAATACACTTTTGGTACAAGTTGATCCGTGATTGAATCAACAATGATCTTCTTGGCCTTGATCAAGTTCTTCTTGTGTAAGGCTTTGAGCCTCATCTCTGTATGGAACTGGAACCTCTCTACTTATGTAGGTGTCCAATTCATTTTCTTTAGAGAGATCAAATACTTACATTCTTGGAAGTTGTCAAATTTACCAAGCTTATTATCAAGCTAATGTGATAGATCACTTTGAAATGAGAACCTCAAATGTAAATAGGAAAATATTAGATCTTACCGATTTCAGGTGTCTGTCCTGCTTCCAGAGCTAGCTGATTTAGGGTTTGTCAGAGAAACCCTAATTTTCAAAACTTGGAATATTTAAGACCTGATTGGATAGAAAGATATATATCTTCAAATGGAGCTGTCTAATGTACTCCTTTTTTGAAAACAGTGGAGGGAAGCTCCCAGAATAGGAAGCCCTAGTTTTCCAATTTCTTCTGTAGAAATTCCTGTCACTGTTTCTGTGACATATCTGAAATTAGTACTCCTATGTGTCTGAAATTTCTCACTAAGGTAACCTTTCATGTACCTGATAAAACACCATAGGTATCATCAGAATTGGTTTCACCAATTGCGATTTATGATCCTTTTCCCACGGTGACCTGTTACAGGACTGTTCAGAATAGCGAAGTTGTATGGACTGCCACTTGTCACTGTTTCATCTTCGGATTCTGAAATTCAGACCACAGAAAGTAATTTCTATGATATTTATGAAACATCTTTAGGAATTCAATTTGGACCTATTTATCCCAAGAGATAGCAATGTTCTTCAGGTGTCCTCTTTAGGGATGAATTCTAGAAGAGGCTAGAACCCTAATTTGGAGGGATCATATCTCCCAAAATACATTGCATCTGAGGCGAAAGTTTGGACACAATGTATATAAGGATTTTATATTTGTCCTATGTAATTTTAAGCTCCTGACCCTTTGCCAATCTCAGGATATAGCGAATGTACCAAAACTTCGCATTTTTAGTATTTAGGGTTTTTCTAGCTCGGGGTCAAACTAGGGTTTGATTTTCCCGGAGTTTCACCCAACCAAAAAACTTGATCCAGGTCTCTAGACTTCGATTTTGATGAGGAGAGCAATCCTATGCTGGGCTCACTCAAAAATTCTTCTTCTGCAAGAAGCCTTAATTTCCTGCACTGAAAACTGAAAATGCTTGGAATCGAATTCCGCTTTGACAGAAAGATGCACCCTTCAATGGAGAGTCAGCCTAGCCTTCTTTTGCTGATCAATTGTGGAAAGAGAACCAAAAAGTAAGAATCCCAAGATTATGTAGCTACACAATGTCTTGTTTTCAAGGTGGCTCTGATACAATGTTGAATTTTCATATGCTTAGCTAAGACATCAATATTTCATTTCATTTTCATGACAAAAGCATATAAATAGGATCACTGAAAGATAGACAAGCACAACCATAAAAAAGGAACACAAAGATTTATCCTGGGAAAAACCCAGCAAAAGCTTCCTCAAAATAGATTCCCCAAAAAAGATAAAAGATAAAACCAGCAAGGAGATCAAAGCCTGATCCTCCTCCTTCCCCAACTACTTCTCTTCTCCACTAATGCGCTACACAAGTGAGAGTGTGTGTGTCTCAAATGAGGAGCACTACACCTCTATTTATATTCATCTATTCACTTAAGTTAACTCATTTGACATGTAGGCTCGAGTTACACATGTAGGCTCAAGTAACCACACTAGGGTGCTGATGAACCACCTTTACAATTAGAGGGGACTACCTCTTGACTCTTATTAGTTCTTCTAATTAGGAGCATTGAGGTACAATGTAATACAAGTGGTTCTCCCGGTAGGACCATCGGGGACCACAAAAAGATACATATAGAATATTCTTCGAAGTTAAAATATTTCAACATTGGGACCTTAGACATAATAAGGGAGGAAACCTAGGCCTTAGCCTCTAGAAGATGCTTTTATCCATCTAGAGCCAAGAATGATGTGTTAACAACCTTAATAGATCCTTACATGGTTTTATTTACCTTGAAATGAGGATACTAGTTCCATTAGAACATTTTTAGCACTAAGTACAAATATTAGGCCCCTTCACATGGGTAGGGGGAAAAACTTGGTCCTTAGGGCTTAAAGGAATTTGTTAACCATTTAGGGCCAAAATTGATGCCTCCAACCACCATACATGAAACTGAAGGTGAATCATCTAAATCATAATCGGGATATGCATGCCATCATCATTTTTTAAGCACTAGGTATGCATCTCAAGGACATGGACATGGTCATGGGAGGAAACTATGGCCTTAGGCCCTAACTAAAGCTTCTATGCATATAGGGATAGGAAGGATGCCTTTAAAAATCACACATGGCATATCATAGATATATTTGGACTACGAATATGGATGTTAGTAGAATTAGGTGGTTTTGAGCAGCATGTATGGGACCTCTAAGACATTATCGAGGGAATATGCTCCTTCATTAGGCTATAATGGAATATTTTAGGCACCCATGTTAATGAAAAATTCCTTGAAGCATCACAGATGACCTACTCAAGTTATGCTTGGTCTCCAAGAAAATATGCACATGCCTTTAAGAGGTTTTGAGCATTAGATATGGTTATTAAGGCCTCAAAAAGGTCAAGGGAGGAAATCCAAGACTCGATCCCTAAATAATATTTTTTACATCTATGGATACACATGTGCCTTACTTAATATACCTCTATGCCTTACTCAATGGCCCTCCCTACTTTTGTATTTCCATCTCTCACTATCTCTATGTGTATGTGTGTGTTTCTTTCCCCCTTCTCTCTCTCACAACCTGCCTCTCTTTCTATGTATATATCTATGTGTGTGTGTGTCCCTCCCTCACTCCCCATATATCAAAACCTATCTCCACCTTATTTATACCTCCCTCAGTATCCCTCCCTATATCACTCTCTCTCTATTCCTGTCCCCTCCCCCATCTCTCTCTCTCTCTCTCTCTCTCTCTCTCTCTATATATATATATATATATATATATATGTATGTATGTATGTATGTATCTATGTATTTGTATCTGTGTGTGTGTGCCCTCCCCCCCACCCCCCCTCTCTCCCAAATAATCTATGTGTGTGTGTGTCTCTGTCACTTCCCATATCTCATAATCTCTCTCCACCTTCTATTTACCTCCCTCTATCAATATCTCCCTCCCCTCTCCCTTAATTACCAACCTTCTGTGCCATTATCTCTCTCTCTCTCTCTCTCTCTCTCTCTCTCTCTCTCAACTTGTATCCCTCCCTCCCTATATCTTTCCAGTGTCACTCCCCATGTTTCTTTCTTTCACAACCTCCCTCTCTCTCCATCTCTCAACCCTCCATTCTCTCTCTCTCTCTCTCTCTCTCTCTCTCTCTCTCTCTCTCTCTATACATGTGTGAGCCTACCCCTTTCTCACCTTGTGTCTATTCCTATCACCCCTCACACACACACACCTTCTATCACTCACTCAATATCTATTTCCTTCATAGATATCTTTGTCCCTCCCTCTCTATCTTATTCTCTCTCATACTCTCTCCACAACATTCTCTCTCTCTCTCTCTCTCTCTCTCTCTCTCTATGTTTTCAACTTATCCCTTCTCCTCAACCCCCTACGTCATTATGACCCATTTTCTCTATTTTATTGCATCTCATTCCCATCTCTTCAATTTCCCCCTCCTTTGCCTCTCTCCTCCAACACATCCTATTCCTTCTATAATACTCGATATCCACCTTTCCATTCCTGAATAATATCTCTCATAAAACCATAACCCACTTCCTCCCCTCTACCTTATCCCCCTTTGTCACTCAAATCTCGTGTAGTACTTCTAACCCTATATGTCTTCAACACCTCTTCTCCTCCTAATAGTTATCTCAATCCCGACTCCCCTTCACCCTTGTAACCCATAATGTTCCCATTCCATTCATCTTTCTCCACTTGAATTTACAACATCCTCCTATGACCTTGACCCTTACCCACCCCCTTTCAACTATTAACCATCTCCACTTGAACTTCCAACATATTCCTAGTCCCTTGACCCTTCTCCACCCCCTCTCAACTATTAACCATCCCCACCTGAACTCCAACATCCTTCTAGGCCCTTGACCATTCCACACCCCCTCTAAGCTATTATCCATGCATTTGATATATTACATATAGTGCTAGATTTTTAACTCTAAAAAACGCTTGCATGTTATAGAACTACATAGTGCGTGTGCATTTTGTAGTTATATAACGCGCACACATTTTGTAGTTCTATAATGTGTGCACATTTTGTATTTCTATAACGTTCATTCATTTTCCAATTCTACAAGGGTGGGAGATGTGATTTGAATTTAAACATGCCAATTCACTCTATTGCATGTCACCAATAATCCTATGTGTATGGTTTGGATTTTGCTTTGGTAATACCAAACCTGTGCTATGGTATATGATAAACCACAAATAATTGGCCATCTCTTCAATTTTATGAAGAAGTCATTGTTTAAGTGTAACATCCCTCTCATACCCTAAATATTTTGTAAATTCGAATAACATTGTACTTGTCTCTGAGTGAGGAGCTCAAGGCCAAGGCACCACCGGAAACAAACCTTGCAACCTATATAAGTTAAAGATGTAGGAGGCATAAAGACAATGACATGACTTAACCACAAAAGATAAAAAACAAGACGATTAAGGATCCACAAGGGATACTGTGGCTCTATGTATCAACAGTATTAGAGATAATATCTGCGCCTACCAAGTCACTTGTTTCGCTAAAACTTATCACGATCAAGACATCACAACTCGGTACTTAACCGTAATATGATTAAATCGGGATAGTAGGAGTCACACTCGGTAGAATTAATGGGAATATGAGGATAAAAGCAACCTAAAGAGTTAAAAAAATTACCAAAGGACTAAAGGCTGAAGTCCCATTAAGAATATTTCTCACCATCAACATAGCTCATCTAATAATGATCATGCTACCATGGGATTAAACATATGAATTTAACTATATACATATTAATGGTGAAGGGGGAATGCCTATAGGCTTAATGAGTAAATAAATTACATATACTTGTGCCACTATAGCACATTCCATGGGTGGCATTTTTATTTACAGATAATAACTATGGGTCATAATTAACCCGACCAAGAAGATAGTTTTGGGTCGGTAAGACAAAAAGAAAACGCATGCCTAGGTTTAACTACTGAATGGATAGAATTAGGGAGACCTGCTGAGGCAGGAATAGGGGAAGATTTTCCACCTGGATTCATGGGAATCTTAGCGCACCATAGGGAAATGACCGTTTCCCTTTTTATGATTTAGTACGTGGGAGAAATGATGAAAAGGGGTGGAGAGTTCCTTTCCAGGGACAGGGGGCTCCAGGTATCCTGGTTTATTTGACTTCCTCTAGATAGCTGATTTCTAGGAGTCGTAACGCCGAAACCCTCCTTGGGTTGGATTAGTGATCTAAATCTGAGGATGAAGGACATGAAAGTTGTGAAGATGGGACGATAGGAGGGTGCAGATACCCAGCAAATAATTTTCCACTGCCATTTCTATGCTTAAGAAAATCCACGATCTCTACGGTTCGAGGAAATGGGAACACCCCAAAGGGGAGGATACTGCGGACATGGGGAAAGGATGTGGCTCAAACTGTAGGTATTTCTTATGAGTTTGTTTTTACTTTGGGAAAACTGTCCCAGATTTTAATTTTATATAGTGCGCAAGCTTGGTCCCATGGGATGTGCTTGTGAGTGCTCGCGCACTTTGAATACACTTAGTAAATAAGGATAAAGGTCAGACACTAGTTGATTTTGTGCTTGGTAGTTCAATACAAACAAATACAAAATTGACGTGGTCAGAGAGAGGAAATACCGACCCTTCTATTGTTTCTGAGCTGTCCAGGAGTTATGTATATATTTATATTTGTACACCTATCTAGATATGGAAGGCGATCTCCTTTCTAGCTATTTGTATATTACCCAACCTCCTCCTTGGCCTGTTTTAATTTCTTGCTGAAGGTATGCACTAACCTTCAGGGGATGCTTTCCTTTCTTTTGTTGAATATTGAGTTCTAGAGGAGTAACCAGGTTTTGTTTCCTGGGATGAACAATGAACCCTCTCGGCCTACTAGGCTGAGTTGAAAGGCCCCTTTTCCCTTAATGGGCGTATTTCTTACACTTAGAGAAAATGCGCTTGGGTACCCTGAATAGTGGTAAGCCTTTTCCAGGCTCTCCATGCATGTCAACCTTGATTCCTAACAATATTTTGTCTAAGAGAACTCACAACATAATGGATTCGTTGTTGGTATTATTTCTTAGGCCCCGCAGGTTTTGGCGGCTTTACCGTGGAGTTCAAACCATTTACGGCTTGTAAATTTTTGGACGTTGTATACCATCTTTAGGTTTTGGCAAGGTTTGGTATTCGCTACCTACATTCCATTGATTATCTTAAGAACAAAACCCCTTCCCTTGCAATGGATACCAGGCTAGGTAAGCCTAAGGTGTGAGATTTGTGTTGGGGCGAGTTGGGTTCCTTGTTAAACATAGTTTTCAGTGTGATCACCGTCTTATGCGTGGACATATTACACACTTTGATTTCTGCCTGGGAAAGGGTTTCAATAACTGATTTGGTCTTGTATGCTTTTATGGTATATGTGAGAGATGGCCTCCTTATGCTTTAGATCTGTTTTGGGCATCAAACAACCTAGAGCCACTCAGGGTGGAATCATTACCTTCCTAACTTATAAGAAATCACTTGTGGTCATAAACCGTTTGCGCGTTTTACACATAACAAGGTTAACCTAGTTCACTGTTTAGATCGAAATCTAGTAAACAAGGACAGCAATGCAACTAAGCAGGCATTTGTTGGGTAAGTAATTATATATGTATGCTTATGGAAACTATAACTCTTTGCCTTTATTTATAAATGTGAAGAGGAATTAATTAATGGGTAGGAAATTGCTTACAGCAACATGAGTAAATTCTATTTCATAGATTTGCATCTGGTATGAACGATAGCCCAGCTCGGATCTTAGCGGGTTGGTTATTATTTACCCTCTGCGTTGACTCTGGTAAGATCAAGCCGTGCCCCTCTCTTGTCCGTATTTTTGTTAGACATAATTTTATTTTATACATGTGCATTTAGGTTAAAAACCTATCACCTTACTCCAGTTCCTTTCCAAGGACAGGGGGCTCCAGGTATCCTGGTTTATTTGACTTCCTCTAGATAGCTGATTTCCAGGAGTCGTAACGTCGAAACCCTCCTTGGGTTGTATTAGTGATCTAAATCTGAGGATGAAGGACATGAAAGCTGTGAATATGGGACAATAGGAGGGTGCAGATACCCAACAAATAATTTTCCACCACCATTTCTACACTTAAGAAAATCCACGAGCTCTACAGTTCGAGGAAATGGGAACACCCCAAAGGGGAGGATGCTGTGCACATGGGGAAAGGACGCTGCTGAAACTGTAGGTATTTCTTATGAGTTTGTTTTTACTTTGGGAAAACTGTCCCAGATTTTAATTTTATATAGTGCACAGGCTTGGTCCCATGGGATGTGCTTGTGAGTGCTCGCGCACTTGGACTACACTTAGTAAATAAGGATAAAGGTCGGACACTAGTTGATTTTGTGCTTGGTAGTTCAATACAAACAAATACAAAATTGACGTGGCCAGAGAGAGGAAATACCGACCCTTCTATTGTTTCTGAGCTGTCTAGGAGTAATGTATATATTTATATCTGTACACGTGTCTAGATATGGAAGGCGATCTCCTTTCTAGCTATTTGTATATTACCCAACCTCCTCCTTGGCCTGTTTTAATTTCTTGCTGAAGGTATGCACTAACCTTCAGGGGATGCTTTCCTTGCTTTTGTTGAAGATTGAGTTCCGAAGGAGTAACCGGGTTTTATTGCCCGGGCTGAACAATCAACCCTCTCAGCCTACTTGGCTGAGTTGAAAGTCCCTCTTTTCCTTAATGGGCGTATTTCTTACACTTAGAGAAAATGCCCTTGGGTACCCTAAATAGTGGTAAGCCTTTTCCAGGCTCTCCATGCATGTCAACCTTGCTGCCTAACAATATTTTGTCTAAGAGAACTCACAACATAATGGAGTCGTTGTTGGTATTATTTTTTAGGCCCCGCAGGTTTTGGCGGGTTTACCGTGGAGTACAAACCATTTACGGCTTGTAAATTTTTGGACGTTGTATACCATCTTTAGGTTTTGGCAAGGTTTGGTCTTCGATGCCTGCATTCCATTGATTATCTTAAGAACAAAACCCCTTCCCTTTCAATGGATACCAGGCTAGGTAAGCCTAAGGCGTGATATTTGTGTTGGGGCGATTTGGGTTCCTTGTTAAACATAGTTTTCGATGTGATCACTTCCTTATGCATGGACATATTACACACTTTGATTTTTTCCTCGGAAAGGGTGTCAATAACTGATTTGGTCTTGTATGCTTTTATGGTATATGTGAGAGATGGCCTCCTTATGCTTTAGATCTGTTTTGGGCATCAAACAACCTAGAGCCACTTAGGGTGGAATTGTTACCTTCGTGACTTATAAGAAATCAGTTGTGGTCAGAAACCGTTTGTGTGTTTTACACATAAGAAGGTTAACCTAGTTCACTGTTTAGATCAGAATCTAGTAAACAAGGACGGCAATGTAACTGAGTAGGCCTTTGTTGGGTAAGTAATTATATATGTATGCTTATGGAAACTATAAGTCTCTGCCTTTGTTTATAAATGTGAAGAGGAATTAATTAATGGGTAGGAAATTGCTTACAGCAACATGAGTAAATTATATTTCATAGATTTGCATCTGGTATGAACGATAGCCCAGCTTGGATCTTAGTGGGTTGGTTATTATTAACCCTCTGCGTTGACTCTAGTAAGATCAAGCTATGCCCCTCTCTTGTCCGTATTTTTGTTAAACATAATTTTATTTTATACATGTGAATTTGGGTTAAAAACCTGTCACCTTACTCCTTGAAGAGCATCTAGTATCCTGGTGAGGATATTGGAAGGATCCTGTTAGAATTCATAAAGCAGGTCTAAACCTTAGTGCTGGTTAGTGTAGAAATACTCTAGAAGAAGAAGCAGGAAGAAGGCATGGCAACGTTGTTGTTGTCTATTTGTAACTCTGTTGAAAATAATTTCAATATTGATGCGACTGTTTAGTGGACGTAACCCCGAGTTTGGGGTGAACCACGTAATTTTGGCTTCTCCTTGTTTTTGCATCTAAGTCTTAATTTTGCTTAGTGTTCCTTTGTGTACATATAATGGACTGAAATACTGTAAATGATCATCAAGAATAGTTGTTGGCAGCATAATGATCTTGGTTCGCACCCGAGTATTTATTTTTAAAATTACTATGATGAAGAAAATGTAAGCAAGTTTACAAATGTTGAGGACCCTCTTTAATCGTAGTAAGTTACTATCATAATAAAAGGCTAAATTATTTCTGATTAAGGTTATGTTTTGGATAAGTTTTATGTTCTTTAGTTAACTAATGATGTACCAGTTAAATGAAGCACCTCTACCTCAAGAGTTGGAGATTCTATAACTCTGCATCATGAAGGATAGATTTATTACGGTTAAAGACTATGGTAATATCATAATGGTAAATCACTTAACGGCCATAATTTAGGTGAGTATGTTCGGTCAATTTAAGTTTAATGCAAATGGGTATGTTATAGAGGATAATTGGAGGTAGAATGTAAGTACTACTCTATTGAGACAACACTTAAGTTATTTTGATATTTTTACGTGAAAGTATTTTCCAGATTTTGAGGACGTGACATATTCTATATTTTAATAAGTATATTCTGTTTTTATTGTACATGATATTGTTAATTTGGTGCTTGTGGATATTTAACATTGATCCAGTTCATTGATCTCACTACTTTCTTAGTTATGTATCACTACTTTCTTAGTTATGTATACAAGATGCAGACTCGGTACTTTTCCCATTGCCTATTCAGCTGTCTTTAGCTTTTTGAGTTGGTTGTTAAGGTATGTGCAATTCTCGGGTTATCTCTTGAGAACCATATGATTCAAACTTGTAAGTAAAGGCAATTGGAAAGATTTAAAAACGTTCAGTGTTTGAAACTATCTTTTGACGTAGTCACATGCATAGAGATAATTTTAATGAATATTAACTCAAGTAGAATGATTGATTAAACTTGATGGAGAAATTTTTATTCTACCATGTATGTGAGAATTTAATGATGGTAGTAAGGGATACATTACATTAAGCACTCGTTACAGTATGCTATAGGCAATAATTTTTGACGAAATATTAAATATAAATAGCATTTTTTCTGTAGATTCTAAATATGTATTTTTTATTAATTTTTTTTTTTTTTTGTTCAATTTCTATTGTGTCCTAACTCCATAACTCAAAAAACATGTTGTTAGTGTTTTTTCCATAACTTTTTTAATTCTTAATTGTTTTAAAAATAAATTGTATGGTGCATTAGAAGACACCGACCAGTGCATTCTATAAAAAAACCCATTTCATGATTATTTCATTAAGATATTCAAAGGCTGCACCCACAAAAGATGTACCATTTTCGAGGAATGATCACTTAGATAATTATAAAAAAAAATTAAAAATGACTAATTCTATTTTCAAAAAATAGCGTTGCACTATTGCTATATGTTCTCTACGTGCCTGCAAAGTTTTGTATCCTGAAACCATCATTTAGGCCCTCAAAGGCTGCACCCACAAAAACATATATCTTATCACTTCCCTAAAAAATAAAAAGTGGCTATTAGAAAAAAAGAAACTTGACATAGTTATAAAATTTTCAATACATAAAACTTATATATTTGGAAACTTGATTCAATTTCCTACATTTGATTTTATTTACTCAAAGCAAGATATTTTGTGCAAGTAGTTCAAAAAATACACTTAAGTTGAGGGATGCCTGATTTTTCAGTTTTCAATTGCATCTAACATGTCAAACGTGACCCTCATTAGCTTGCACTCAGCCTTATATAGAAACTTGCAATCTTCTTATACATTATGCGTGTGACAATATCATGAACATATAATGCTTTTAGGTTTTCTTCCTTGGTACTTTATGATTTTGCGATGCAAATGTCTATGTGACCATTCTTTTAACACAAATGTAGAGATAATGTTTTACCTCAACTATCATCATTTTAAATCACTTTTGTGCTTTCAAGAAAT
The DNA here is from genome assembly GCA_001517045.1 of Pseudotsuga menziesii. Lineage (NCBI taxonomy): Eukaryota > Viridiplantae > Streptophyta > Pinopsida > Pinales > Pinaceae > Pseudotsuga > Pseudotsuga menziesii. The sequence continues at coordinate 21,344 of LPNX010548226.1, read as the reverse complement.
CATTCAAGGCATCTGAAATCCCTTATATGTCACTGTTAATGATCAATCAAATTTTTCCAATAATAAACTTAAGTTATATTTTTCCTATAGCATAATTACTCATACTTCAATCACTCATACCTTTCACATTATGCTTTCAAATTTTTTTTAAATTTTCTTCAGATAAGTAACTCAGCTACATCGTACTTATTTTTCTATCACGGATTCAAGTCTCTATATTTCTTAACATGATCCATAATACATATCACTCTAACCATCGTAAGTCAAGCATGCCAAACAAGGTAATAATCATTTTCATTTTAACGGAGTACACAACATACGTGCATGTGAGTCCATAGGCTATAATGTTTAACCTGATGCTCGTATACCACTTGTAATATGGTTGGTTTCCTTAGTGCTATTTTGGGAAAATGGGAAATGCAGTTTTTTTTATTCGAGCTTTGTTTAATAAACCAAATTGCGTTTAGATATATTGATAATAGCTAGTTGATAGAGTATATCTCGATTTTATTTCTTATTAGGAAAAACATTTAGTTTTAATTTCAATATCATTTAGTTTTAATTTCAATATCATTTATCATAAAAGGATTTAAGTCTCCAATCATTATTAGGGCATAATATTTAATACTTGGAAGTTGCATAGATAATCTTTATCAAGTATCTAATGCTTGGTAAATAATTTGATTCTTATGAAACTTGTCACTTGCATATAGTCTTGTCTATAATTTAGCCCAGGAGTATGGTTTACCCTATGACATTATTATTTCTCTACACTAAAATGTGCATCCATGCACTTTATGCAATCTCTCATTTTGAATGTAACTATTACATAGAAGAAGCATAATTACTTAAAAAAAACTTATATGTTTAAATTAGACTTGAATAATAACATATTCACCTTTGAATAATGGTTCAACACAAACTCAACCATAGCCTAAGTCAATTATCATGCTTAGATAACCATGGGTGGAAGCAATTTAACCATTAGCATAAATTTTACTTATCAAGAAAATATTTCTATACAAAATATTTATTTTTCTCTCCTCAAAGTAATTTATTAATCAATTAAATGTAAAACTACTGTAATTCTTTTGTTAAATTTGTCAAGGCCCTCACATTCAAAATCTAAATCATACATTCTTCTTAGTAATTACCTATACACAATATTATCTACTCTTCAACTCCTGTGAAGGATAAATACCAAATCTATTACTATTTATCTTTCAAATCACCAAACCAACATTCCTCATTCTTCTTAGTAATTATCTATACACAATATTATCTACTCTTCAACTCCTTTATGTGAAAGGTAAATACCAAATTTATTACTATTTATCTTTCAAATCACCAAACCAACATTCCTCTACCAGGTGCCAATTGATAAAAAAAAATATTTTTAACAATTTTAATTAGTAAATATCACCTGTTGGTGTAATTCTTGAATAACTTCATTATTCCACAAAGACATCGATACCCATATGAACAATTCCATGTTATGGAGATAAATCAACGTAACATTATTTCATAGTTTTCATCACAATCATAGATACATAATCTTGTTTAAACATATAACAAAACTTGATACAATTTAATATTCGAAGGGATACTCATGGCCTTATATCTTCCATGCGGTCCGAAATTCATTACTCCATCTCTTACGGAAGTAAAGTAAGAAAGCATATATTAGGAAAAAAAATATCCCATATTATATTTTAGGTTTCAACACAAAGATTTATGTTTCCAAAGTGTTTATCACTTCATTGGTAACTGACTATCAACTAAATCGTTGGTATTTTAAAACTTCTGATTTACCAAGCTTGCCCGTGAGTGCAAGTTAATGATGGATTATTTTTGCAAATTAGATGTAAAAAAACTAAAAAGAAAAGTATTGAGTTTACATGGGTATTTTGACATACTTACACAATGAATCTTATACCTTGTAAAAAATTTGAAACCTAAAAAATTGAATCACCTTTCCAAATATATGAACTTTATTTTCTGAAAATGTTGAAAACTAACTCAATTTTGATTGTTTCTAACATTGAAATTTTATTTTATCACCAAACTATAAGGTATAGGTCCATGTTAATACAACCCTTAAATGCCTAAATGATAGAATCAATATACAAAACTTAGCAAATATGTAGATAACAAATAGTACTAATGCAACACTATGTTTCGAATTTTAAAATTATCTAAATGAGAAAACCACTAAAGTAGTATGTCAAGTGTTAATGCAGCTTTTCATAGTCATAATGTAATGATAATGGATTGAATTTTTATTTTGCTATAGAGTTCAGTTTCTGGTTGTCCAACATATTATATATTATGAAATAGTTTTCAAAACTAAAAAAGTTATGATAGGAGCATGGTAACTTTAAAAAAAGACACTAGTTACATCTAAAAAGTCCATCAACTTTATCCACTTACCGTCACTTAAATTAAAATTTAAAGCAAATTTCCTAACCCTAACATTTAAAGCAATTTCCTAACCCTTTAGTTTATTAGCTTCCTATTTACCTAGCACTGGATTATCATGGATTATCATGGCATGAACTTGGAGTTTACTGTGGAGATGTTAGCACTGTTTCAGCTCAACTCTCATATAGATCTACAATTTTGAAGTTTTGATCTTATCGATTTAATGCAGCAGTTACATCTAACATTAACTACTCAGGGGGATGTTTACCATGTGCCAAATGGAGAGATTTACATAAGAAAACTGAAGGTCAACTAGTTCTATGGACGGATAGGTCATAAACGCCATGTTAAGTTGGAGTGTGTTGCATGTGCAGAGTTTGTTATGTATGGAAACATTGGTATCTTTTTATACTATCACCAAATGTTATTTTCTCTTATAATTTATTTTGATGGACACGAAACTGCATTGTGCATAATACGATCCACTTTTTTATTTATCTACCACATAAACTTCATTAATGATCATCAGATGTACAGTTTTTTCGGAAATTCTCCAATAATTATTTTTAATTCACCACAAAAACTTACATCAATTTTAGGGAATTTCGGGAAAACCCCTACATCAACCTAACTCACCGCAGAAACTTACAAACTGACATTCAACAAGTGTTTAATCACATTCGTGTGACTGGTGGTAAACACTGCATTCCAGAAATCCTTAGCAGAGTAGATTAAGTGGAGATGTTCGTGGACAAATAAGCAAAATTTGAGGGGTAAGGATAGTTTCTAATACTATCAAACAACCAGAAAGAAATAAGATGGAGATTGTCTAACGACTAGTTTTGAACCAAAGAGGGTGAGGTTCTTGAGGGTGAGTGAGAGAGAATAGCGCTATTAAATAAATTATTATTTTATTTAATTTACAAGTTTTGGACTTTCATCCTGAGATAGGGTTCTTGCAAAATTTGACTTGAGGCGTGGATGTACAAGGTATCATATGTTCTATGAAGAAGTAAAGAAGTTCTATGAAGAAGTAAAGAAGTGAACTAGAGAGTATGTATAAATTTAACTGGGCAAGGATATAGTCGATTCTCGGTTCAATATAGCATAACGGTTGATTGCTTTTCGAAGGCATTTATCGTTGCACAGGTTTTTAAGGCTTTCAAGCGCTAAATTTTAGAAGGGTTTAGTGGCATAATCATACTCCAATTTAAAAATAAATAATATCATGGTCGTTTCGTAACCATATCGATTTGATAAGCAAACCATTGAAAATAGGAGTTATCTTTCCACCCGACCATTTGCATCAATGGGACGACTTGGCACGCGTAAGCTTTCACATCACACATTGCTGATCATCCAATTGATGCAAATGGTTGGATGAAAATCTAACTCCTTGAAAATATACTTATTTTCCTGCAAAAACTTGTAAATCAGTAATCATCAAGTTTTAGTTTATTTATGACATTTTAAAGTTTGCTTTCCTGAATCAAAAGAAAATCATTATTTTTATAATTATAAGTCTTATGAACCTATTCATGATGTATATAACCAATGTTCATCATATATGTTAAATTTATTCAATGCTAATTTAGTATCTCATCTATATAATTTGATTCTCATTAAGACATTTAACAATTACACAAAGAACATCCATTTAAAATGTATATAACGAATGTTCATCATATATGTTAAATTTATTCAATGCTAATTTAGTATCTCATCTATATAATTTGATTCTCATCAAGACATTTAAGAATTACACAAAAAAAACATCATTTAAGAATTACACAAAAAAACATCATTTAAGGAAACAAATTCGATGTTCCATTTAAAAATTTTAACTTATTTCATCTTTTCTTAAACTAGTTAATCTTTTGATAACTAGTTAGCTTGACTTAGTTAATCTTTCACTAAGTGATTTAAGAATTTTAACTTATTTTATTTTTAACTAAACTAGTTAATCTTTTAAGTAACTGACTCTAGGATATTTCATCTTCAACTTGTCCTTAGTTTAACTTTAACTAATTACTCTTTAACTAATCAGTTTACTTAATTTTTTAACTAATTAGTTTAATTTTAACTTAAACTAGCTAACTTTAACTAGTTAGATTTATTGAAATTTAGCTAACTTTAGCTACTTAATTTTAAGAAAAATAACTAATCTTAATTGTACCTTTTTGCAATTTTTATCTTTGTCTCACCTAAATGATTATAAGATAATTAGTTTATCTTATATTTGGGTGTGTGCAAGGCGATGAGGGTCTCTTTAGACGCGTTAGATGCAATAGAAAACTGAAAAAACAGGCATCCATTAACTTGCATGGATATTTTGAGACACTTACACAATGAATCTTGTGATGAGTAAAAAACAAGAAATGTAGAAAATTGAATGACGTTTCTAAATATATGACTTTTTTATATTGAAAATGCTCTTAACAATCTAAAATTATTGTAATGTCTCTCCTATATACCCCTAAGCAAATTGCAATTTTGAATGTTATTGTATGAGGGCTTCTAGGTGACGAGCTCAAGGCCAAGGCCCCACGAGAAGAAACCTAAAAGTTAGGCGATTAACTTCCTAAATCATAAAACGTCAAGCCAACTTAACAGCGGGCAATTGGGAAACCACTAGGTTGAATAACGAATGGTTTGGGAGCCATAATATTTCCTTAAGTATGCAACCCAAAAGAGAAAAGCGTAAATGAAAAACCCTAGTCTCCTGCTAAATTGGTTAGGCAAAAATTTAATACCGCAAGGGGGGGCTGACAAACACATGTGCGACAAGAGCTAGGGTGGTGGATGGACTCCCGCTAAGGGATCGAAGAAAGTTTTGATAAAAGACATATGATATAAATTATATCATAAGGACAAAGAAAGGACATATGGCTAGCCATGGGGAGGTCAAGGTTCGTCCTTTGTAGGGGGATTGGTGGTAAGACGGGTGAACACAAGAGTGGTCACTAATTGCTAGTTATAGCCGTCCACGATGGAGCTCTAAAAGGAGGACTTGGGGACGTACGAGCACTCCCGAGTAAGCTTTATCTGCATTTATGATTTATTGTTTAAGGGTATGGATGTTGGTTACTTTTATATCTTGGGGGATCTAGTGTAAAACATTGCGCTATGTGGCCAACAGTCAAATCCATGTTTATGGTTTTTGTTAAATTGTAGATCATATCTCTCGATATGATCTTCTACCTTACCCTCTAAATAAGGGAAAATGAATTTAGGGATGGTTAAAGGAACCAAGGTCTCCATATGGTCCCCTTAACATTTTATCCGTCTAAGGGATCCCAGCTTCGGCTTTGACTTTAAACCATTGATCTGATATTTGCACGGAATTCCATGGTTTCATTTGGGTACTCACAGTAAATGATTTCCATATCTGCGATAAGATTTTCAATCGTGTGACATTTTACAATCCTTTTAGATCCGCAATAGACAGAAAATATTTTATCAGTTACTTATTTGTGTTTTGGTTTTTCCTTGCATCTAGGATTCGTGCGTTTTGAATCCTTAAGTCGGGTTACCAACGTTTTGCTGCGGCCGCATTTTCATTGACAGAGTACTAACCTATTATAGTTTATCCCCTGGTCGCCTTAGTGTTCCATAGAACCGTGTCTCACTCTTCCTTGTTACATTGGGCTTTTAAATCACTTATGAGAAATGAGGAAAGATCGCAATGGAAATAAAAATATGTTTTAATGTTAATCGTTGGTTAAAAAAAAAACCCAAACTAGAACTTTGAATTTATAAATATAATTGAGTATTTATATAAAGCGTTCTATGGAGCAAACATTTTAATCTTTGCATTTTCCATAGGCCGACATAAACCAGAGGGTTGCAAAGTATCGGATTTAAGCGAGTAGATAGTCTTCTGATTCAAAGTACAATTGAGGCTTCCTGCTTGATGGTCCGGTAGAGTTAGGGTTCCTTTAGGCAAAATCCCTCCACAGCAAAACCTTTTTCCCATCCTCAGATGTTGAAGGCTCTATGGGCATATTTTAGAGCATCGCTGAGTGCACGATTTTGTAATGATAGTAGTAGTTGAAGAAATAAAGAATCTATTAATGTTTGGTGGCTCACTCAAGAAGCGAGTACACTAAGGATCTATTCAAAAAGTTAAATAGACTGGTTGACCAATGTAGTTATTCAAATACATTGTCCCATGCTTAGAATTAAAGGGTTGGTATTTGAAGGAGAAAACCTTCTTACTCTGATGAGAATAATGGTTCTTGTTGTACTGAATTGTGTGACCTCTTATAAACATTATTTTAGGTTCTGGGATGGGTGTCTTAAGAGCATTATACACCCCGGAGGGTTAATTGAACTCCCATTGCTATTAATGATATATGATAATAGTATCCACAATTTATCCCAATAAAAGCAATAAGATGATATAAACTATCATAAAGTATGAAGTGTGATGTCCTGCGGGAGTAGGAAGAAAGGTAAGAATATTAATTAAATCTTATGTGGCCATTTAATGCTAAATAAAATAAATGTGGCTATTTACTATGTGTATAAAGTATTATATAGTTAAAGATGTTTCATGCGGTGATGGATTGTGTTACCTTAAGTAACCTTGTATTTAAGGGAATCATGTTTTATGAGGTCTCAGTGTATGATAGTTGGGACTACTTGTTTTGATGTAAAAAAAAATGGTTGTTATATTAGTGAAACTTTAATTGGAGGCCATGCTTGCTTATAGGATAGCCAAGGATGATCTTCTTATCATACAGGTCTCTGGTTGATGATGTAGGGTAACTCCATGGTTATATGGATAGTTATGAGAAAAAAAAATGTATGATACATCATTATGATGTGGATGTACACCTTTCTAGGTGGAATTATAAATAAAGAGTTGGCTAACTCTTTGGTGGACGCAACCCCAATATTGGGGTGAACCACGTACATTGTTTGGTTCTCATGTGCTTTGGTGTGGATTATTTTTTGTTCTATATGTTTTTCTTATATACTTCATTCTCATGATAATGATGATGTAAATAGTGAAATGGTGACATATGAGTGTCCTTAAAACAAAAGAGGATTGGTTATTTTTGATGATTATAATATGTTAGATAGTTAATTACATGAAGTGGAAATTATAATTATTGAAGGAGATGTTTATCTAAATTGATTCATGGTGTCTCAGGATTGACTTGTGTTACATGATAACAGCGAAACAAAAAAAATTACCCCTTTTTCACACATAATGGCATTGAGGTATCAGAGGTATGTTACAGTTATAAACTTACAAAAATTGGTATATATATAGAGAACATATAGTACTAGTGCATGACTATTTTTCCAATAATAAAAATAATATTTTTAATTTTTTTTAATTATCTAAGAGATCAAACCTCGAAAACGGTACGTCAATTGTGGGTGTAGAATTTGAATGTATTAAGGCAATTATTTGGAAATGGGCCTTTTATAGCATGTAGAGGTCGGTGTTCTTTAGTGCACCATACAGTTTTTTCTTAAATGGTTGAGAAACAATAGAGATATAGAAGAAACACTAACAATTTGTTTTTTGAGTTGAGGAGTGATGACAGAAGATAAATAAGAAAAAAATAGAAAAAAATCAGTATTCTTGTTAAAATTTATATATTTGGAATCTGCAGAAAAAACCATATCTATTTCTAAAATCTCATAAAAAATGGAGGTGTACAGCATACTCAGACGAACAACTAAACACAATCATATTGAAAATTTGGATATAATGTTGAATTAGCCATGGTTTATCATACTCCAAGGCATAAGCATGTTGAATCCAAAGCAAAGTCAAAAGCAGACACATAGCCATAAGAATTACATGCAAGCATGGGTGGAGGCTCGGCCTTATCATTTGGAGGGAATACATTTTTTAATTTAAACAAAATAGGAGCACGTTTTATTGAAGAAAAATGGGAGCATGTTTTATTGAAGCAAAACAAGAGCTTGTTCTAGTGAAGAAAAAAAGGAGCATGTTTTATTGAAGAAAAACGAAAACACATTTTTAAATACTACAATGAGTGCTTGT
>LPNX010548224.1:351438-490398 GCA_001517045.1 Pseudotsuga menziesii | reverse complement strand
GCAAACCTCTTCTCGGGTATTGCATTAAAGGAAGTTTGCACCTCGGAAGATTTGATCCCTCTCGGCGCTTGATAAAGCCTAGGATTTGGATTTACGCTGGTTATTATTTATCTTTTATTTTATTTTTATTTTTAATCTTTTTATTAAGACAAGAGGGGCACCCCACTTAGGAGATCTTCAGACATTTACTTGGATCACCTCTTAACTAGGCTTTGACTTTAGCCACTTACATCCAAGATAAATTTTTAACCTTAGACTAAGGCTAAATACACACTTCACCTTAGATTTAATTTTTCAAATTAATATTTTTAAATTTTTCCAATTTTGACTTAGGAAAAATTAAAAAATAACTTGAAAAAATTATATCTTGGCCATGGGGGGGTGAAAAAATTTGGAATAAATTTTCCTAGGGTTCGCAACCCCCAAACCAAATTACCATGGCATTTTTTGATTTTTTTACTTCAAAATCAAAAAATGTGAATTTTTGACTTAGGGAAATTAAATAATTTCCTAGGAAAAATAGACCCCTCTTGACCAAAATTGGTCTATCTCTTCAACCACTTATCAGAAAGACATGGGACTCGAAGCAGTGGCTTAGGGGGTTTCATAGCAATTTTACCTTGCATTCATAGCCCCTATTACAAAATGTCATGCTTGAACAATTACATTATTACATCAAAACTTAGTTAATTAACCACCAAGGGGTGAAATTAATTAACTAGAAAAAATTAATAAAAATACAATAACATAACGAAACTCCGCAAGACTCTAGACAAATGTCTAGCATGGTCATGAATAACATTTGAAACCTTAGCCACCCCATGGACTTGACTGCTAGAACACCCGTCACCACTTTGGAGGATTTTGAGTGAAAAACCAAACCGATTAAACTCGTTTATACAACAAGATCAATTGGAAAGGGAAAAAAAAACACTCGATGAGAGGACTTCCCTAACAACCCGTTCTATGGTGTGGCATCCGTATCATATGACCCATACTAGCACATAAAATTACATTAATTTTCCCACGCAGGGGAGCGGACATTTCGTTTTACAAAGGGGCAATTGCCCTGCAGAAGTGAAAAATCCTCAGATTTTTCCAAGGTATGACTTGTACAATTATGTACATCTTCATGTACATGGAGTTGCCACCTAGTCGAAATAGGTGGGCAACACCCCGCTTTGAAGTTCAATGTCAGTTGTTTGTGGTAAAATGGAAAGGGAATTGACAAGGAATGAGCTAAGCAATGGATTGCATGGCTTTTCACCTAGAGTCTTGGCATGTAGGCCAATAACAATATTCCACCTAAGGACCCTTTAGAAGCAGAAAAAAAATATGTTTCAGGCCAAGCAGATGATGGGGGCTTTGGAGGAAGAAATAGAGGGCATGACAAAAAGGGAGGAAAATGCCCAAAAGGATGGTGGGAGGAAGAAAAAACTGCGATTACAAATAATTGGGAGCAAAGCATAAAGGACAAAATCAACAGAAGAAGACGGGTCCCAACCCTAAATGAATCCCCCACCTCACATAGGGTAGTATGTACCTACCTGAAAGAGGTAATAAGGAGGAGTAGGATAACAAGCGATTAGAGAGTTAGAGTTCGTTATCATGCAAATGGAAGAAGATTATGTGATCAATAAAAAAGGGATCAAACAATTCTGGAAAATTGAAATTTGAATTAATGTCCACCAAAGACCAAAATAGGTCAAAGGGACTGGTGGCTACAATCAGCAATAATAGCTAAACAAAAGATGGCTGCAGAAGATCCCCTTAAAATGAGATGCAATAAAATGAAAAATGAGTATAAAGTTATAAACGAACCAAGAAATGAAATGACATAAACGTAGGCATACAAGTAGATTATTCCAAGAAGGAAAACCCCATAAGTTAAAGAGAGCTAGTAAAGAAATAAAGCTTGGATAGAAAAGCAACTACCACGAGGTGAGAAGGGAAGGATTTAGGATGTCTAATCATTGGTGGATGTTACGATGTCTAATCAACTTCCGATTCAGATGCTCTAGTGGGTAATACAGTGGATTTGACACCTTTGACTTCATTTAAGTTGAAAGTCTCTTTTAGAGTTAGCATACTTTTGTGCCCTAGTTCAAAGGTGTGGAATCTTTCTTCGATACCTATGGGTGAGCATGGGTGGATTCTTTGGTGGGAGGTTACGGTTTGTTGTAGTATCAAATTCATGAAAGGGTGGGGTAAGATTATGGCCCATAAGAGGAGGAAGGAGTTGCAGGAGGCTCAACATAGATTGGAGGTGTGCATTTTCCTTGAAAAAGATCTCCATAATGTTTTTGTTCCGAGAAAAAAACATACTTTCTATTCAAGAACTGAAAATACAATCCATGGGTGCATTTAAGCATGATCATAAACAGAGAGCTTTTTTCGCAAGCTACTTACCTCAAAGATCTCAGATCTGTGTTCAAGCAAAACAGAGTGCTAACGAGGACTCAATAGACCCGTCACCCTACAACCTGCTAGGCTTGTCCAAAATATAACAGTTTGATAACTGACATATAACAATCTTCAAAGATACTAAAAAATAACGCTACAGTCTATCAGACTTCAAAAATTATAAGCTTGTATGATAGAAATAACTCATAAAAATAGTCAAGTTAAAAAGCATTTATATCCACAGGCCTGGACTTGACCAGAATTACCACAGAATTCCTCCACCAGAGCAATGTTCTCATGCAGGAGGAGCCCATCCTTGGAATGGTACCTGCTACTTTGTTCAGTTTCTTGTATACATTTTTGAAAGTTACTGTCTCATCATTGGTGGATGTTACAATGTCTAATAATCTTCCTATTCAGACGCTCTAGTGGCAATTCAATGGATTTGACACCTTTGACTTTATTTAAGTTGAAAGTGCCTTTTTTAGAGTTAGCAGACTTTTGGACCCTAGTTCAAAGGTATTTAATCTTTCTACAAGACCTGCAGGTGAGGAGGGTGGACTCTTTGGTGGGAGGTTGCAGTTTGTCGTACTATCAAATTCATGAAAGGGTGGGGTAAGATGACAGCCCATGAGAGGAGGAAGGAGTTGCAGGAGACACGATGTAGATTGGAGGAGGTGGGCATTTTCCTTCAAAATGATATCCATAATGTATCCATTAGATGTTGCATGGTTGGAGATGGCAGATTGTGAGGGGAGGAGTATCTCACTAAGGGTGCTTGGGTTAATTACCGGCTGCAGTGGATTCAAGAGGGAGATGAGCGCTGAAATTTTATTTTAATTTCCTGAAAAGGAAAGTGGTTGCAGACAGGGTTCTTGGGTTGCACAGTGTTGATGGTTATCCCGCTGATGATCTAAGCTAAGATTAGGGGTATGTTTGGATCATAGTTACATATATCGGCGATATATCGCCCATATCATGATATATCGCGAGTCATTCCCCTTGCGATATACCGCCACTAAAAAATCACGACATTTTCGACATTTTGAATATATCGCGATATATTCAATGTGTCGCGATTTATCGGGAATATATTGGATATTTTGGAAAATATCGCCATGCTAAAAAAATTTGCATGAAATTTGAGAAATAAATCCATGGGTTAAGTTTTTGGCAGTGTTATTAAAACTAAATATATTAAATTCTTAAAGTAATAAATGGTAATATTAAATTCTTAAAGTAAAAGTATATCTATCACTTTTACTTAAATTTTTAACATTACCATTAATTGTTTCAGGATGTTTGAGAGTGGTCCCAACCTCATCGGACTTCATATGCAAAAAGTAGAATTTTAGATCCCATTTAGAACACAACAGACTTAACAGTTTTCAGGATTTCAAGATTTCAACAATTCCACTGGATTTTATCAAGTATGAGGGTATGGGATTGGCATTTTAATCAAGCACATCAACCCCTCTCTATACTTTGATGTCGGTGGCATTGACTGTTGAAATCTTTTATCATGACCTTAATAAAAATGTACCCTTCACTCATTAAACATGGGAAGTTTCATCAAAATTGTAGAGTAGTTGGACCTTCCACCATAGCCTGAGTAGTTGGAGCTTCCAATTTGATGCCTAACTCATCCAAAGAACCTACAAGACCCCCTATTGCTTCCAGAGAAAGAGTGGTGCCCCTTTCCTATAAAAGGGGTAGAGGGGATCGATGATTCCTACTATTTATCAATGTATTATGTAGTATCTAGATGCCTCATGAGTCATGATGATTCATCTCTTGAGAGACATTTATTTTGATCATTTGATGTGATTTTCTATCATTTCATCAGGAACATATTTCAGTATTTTCAGTTTATAGTCGATATGTGATCATGATCAACCATTTGACATCTTATGCATCTTATAAATTAGTTGTTTTTTCATATTTATGTAGCAATGTGTTTATTTGATGTTGTTGTTGCTTAAGATGTTAAAAACATTGAAAAAAATGGTTACTTTTGTATTTTTTTTATGCTTTACGACATTTGCCGATATTTTCCGATATTTTGGTCGTTGCTGCCGATAAGTTACATTCTAGACCCTCGACGATATATTCGTCGACACGATATATGTAACTATGGTTTGGATTACATTTCAGAGTATTTGTTCCCCTTATGCTTTAGCAAATCATGGGTTGACTGCTTCAAATGCCTGTTGTAGGGTTATTCCTTGCAAGGTTTCTTTTGGTGACAAGGACAAGTTGGACAGGGATTTCCAATAAAGGAGTTCTTTGTTAGCTCTCAGGTCTTTGAAGAATGGGAAATCTCCAGGTTTAGGTGGCCTTCCTTTTGAATTCTACTAGGCCATGCGGGACTCAATTGATCATAAATTTTACCACTTGGCAACCGAGGTCTTCAATTTTAGTTGATTTTCGAGACCCTTTTACCAAGGTCAAACTAATCCCTAAAAATGCAACTAGGGATAGTATTAGTGGTTGGTAGCCAATTACTTTACTTAGTGTGACTTACAAGATCACGCCTAAAGCAATGGCTCCGAGGATCCAAGTAGTGGCATGGAAGGTTGTTTGACAGGAACAAAAAAGTTTTGTGCAAGGGGTGGTTTATTCTAGACATCGTGGTTCAACATGGTGTTGTCCACTAAGTTGCACGCAGGGGATTTTCAGTGAACCACCAAGGATCAGAACAAGTCAACTGTTCCTACTCAGTGTTTAGAATTTCCAAGGATTCATCAGGACCAAGTGTTGGTCCCTTTTGTTTATTTTACATGTTTATACCCTACGGGGACATTGTAATAAATGACTTAGCATGATAAAAATTATCTAAAAGATTTGGCTTGCCTAGGACTTAGTCATGAATACTTTACTCTAGGGTGTTTTTTCCTTGGGAATTATATGCTAAGTCACCGTGTTCGGCGATTTTTCGACTTGAAGTTCAAAAATCGACATTTTTTATCCCTAGCCGATTTTAATCAATCAAGTTCGCCGATTCGAAACGCGATTTCATTTTTTTTTTGTGCGTCGATTTCGAATACGATTAAATTCGCCAGATATTCGACGAATTTAATTAAAAACATGTAGGTTCATTTGGTGTTCATCCACCCTAATAAATCCGAACCTAACCTCCGTCGCATTACTCGACCTCATTCTTCCGCGCGTGAACTCCGCGTGAAGTTGAATCCATCTTCGACGCGTGAAGTCGAACTCCTCATCCGAGTAGAGTGAAGTGTGAACTGTGCCTGCTACTGTGAACCAGTGTGAAGTGTAATCCATCCTCATCCGATGAACTGTGAACTATGCGTGCTACTGTGAAGTGCTATTGGGCGTGAAGTTGAACTCCTCCTCCAACGGGTCACGGCAAGGTCGCAAGCTCCATCTCCATCCTCATCCGGCGTGTGAACACTGAAGTGTAATCCATCCTCATCCTGCGCGTGAAGCGTAATCCATCTCGATCTCTGGCGCATGAAGTGTGAACTCCATCTCGATCTCCAGCGCAGCCTCACGGCCATAACTCCCTGTCTATTGTCACTTTGCCTGACCAACACTACACAGTGCACATTCAGGCTTCAACATCCGACCAGCGACCTCCAGGCTCCAGCATCCGACTTCCAGGTTTCAGTTTTTTTTACCAATTAATTATTTTTCAAACTGTAATTTATAACCTATAATTTTTACCCATTAATTTTTCAGACTGTGCTTTTTTATCCATTATTTCTCAGACTGATTTTTTACCTATTATTTTTCAGACTGATTTTTTACCCATTAATTAGAATTTACAGTAAGTCTGTAATTTGTAAGTTTGTAACCTGTTTAAATTTTAAACTTTATTGTTTGCTCATTTGTAGTTTGTATGTGTAAGTTTGTAACCTGTAGGCTGTAATTTTTTAGGCTATTTTGTCACAGATGTCTGTAGATTGTAAATTAAATCATAAATGATCCATTGAATACATATCGGGCCACTCGTTCTGCAGAAACTTTCATCAAATGGCACCCCATAAATCTTCTGCAGAGGCATGGAAATATGTCAAGGAAGGGTTATATGTTACCTATATGCTATGTGGGCACAAGTTTTGTGGTTCTTTAACTCGGGTAGTGGACCACCTTTTTAGTGTTAGTTATGGCAGTGGAGGTGGTGTGGAAGCATGTGAAGGAATACCAGATGAACAGAAAGTTGCAGTGCAACAAGATTATGACAAATCAAAAGCAGAAAGAGGAAAAAATGAAGCAAAAAGGCAAAGAATTCAGAGGGAGATTGATGTGTCTTCTTCACCTAAAATTGCTTCTCACATCTCAAAATTTGGTGGCTCAAGTTCCACCCCAGCAACAAATACAATAGGTGGAAGTGGAACAGCTACATTAAATACATTTTGGAAACCTGTAGACAAACAAAAAGTTGATGATTCTCTTGTTGAAATGTTTCATGCATGTTCCATTCCTTTTAATGTGGCAAGAAGTCCATATTTTAAAAATGCAATTAAAAAGGTTGTTGATTTTGGCAAGGGGTATATTCCTCCTAGTTCCGAAGCCTTAAGGACCACTCTCTTAAAAAAAACAAAGGAAAGAGTGTCAAACAGGTTGGCTAACATTAAAAAATCTTGAGAGCTTACAGGTTGCACGATTTTGAGTGATGGTTGGTCCGATTCATGCCATCGACCGTTGATATATGTTCTTGTTTATTGCCCTCAAGGGGTATATTTTTTTAAGGCTGTTGATGTAATGAATGAGATGAAAACATCAAAATACATTTTCAGCATTTTGGATGAAGCGATTCAAGAAGTCAAGGAGAAAAATGTGGTCCAAGTTGTCACCGACAATGCCTCAAATTGTGTTGGTGCAGGAAAGTTGATTATGGAGAAGTATAGAACTATTTATTGGACACCATGTGCAGCTCATTGCTTGGATTTATTGCTGCATGATTTAGCCAAATTTCCATGGGTAAATGAGACAATCCAAAGAGCAAAAACTACTGCAAACTTCATCATTAACCATCGTCTCACTTTGAGCTTGTACAGGAAAAATGCATCTAGCGAGTTGTTGAGGCCTTGTGATACAAGGTTTGCCACATTTTACATCACTCTGAAAAGAATTTTTGAGGAAAAAACAAGCATAAGAAGTGTATTTTGCACTGCTAAGTGGGAGAGATCTCACCTTTCAAAAGAGTCAACGGGAAAGCATGTTGAACAGGTATTGCTAAGCAACAATAACTTTTGGGAAAATGCTCAAAAAGTTCTAAAAATGTGTGATCCAATTGTTGAGGTGCTCTGCATGGTTGATGGCGATAAGCCCTCTATGGCTTTTATTT
This sequence comes from Pseudotsuga menziesii, assembly GCA_001517045.1. Taxonomy (NCBI): domain Eukaryota; kingdom Viridiplantae; phylum Streptophyta; class Pinopsida; order Pinales; family Pinaceae; genus Pseudotsuga; species Pseudotsuga menziesii. Next base: position 482,681 of record LPNX010548224.1, on the reverse strand, counting down.
ATGAGGCCATGAATCGTTGCAAGGAAAAGATTGTAGGTGTTTTTGATAATGTGGAAGTTGATTATAAAGAGATATGGGAGGTGGTTGATCAGAGATGGAAGATGATGCATAGCCCATTACATGCAGCAGCATGTTATTTGGACCCTACATTGTTTCGGATACAAAGACATCAAGATGAGGAGGTCATGAGTGGACTTTATGAGGCTATTGACAGGATGCATCCAGATGAGTCTATTGCGACTTTGATTAGATCTCAGATTAGAGCATACAGGTTACAAGAAGGCCTATTTGGAACCACAGCAGCAAAGAGAGATAAGGTTTTGGCAGCTCCAGCAGTGTGGTGGGAGTTTTATGCATCAGGAGCCCCAGAATTGCAAAAGTTTGCAATTCGTATCTTGAGCCAGACATCAAGTGCATCAGCTTGTGAAAGGAATTGGAGTGCTTTTAGTCATTCATTCCAAGAGAAGAAATAGGTTGTTATCGGGAAAATTAGGAGATCTTGTTTATGTTCGCAGTAACTTGCAGTTGGCTTTAAGCAATGTGGCTAAAGATGAGACAAATTCTTCTACTCCATGGATGGAGATTGTTTCAAATGCACATCAAGATCAAGATGATTTCGACAATGAGAGTCATGAATCCAATGGTGATCGTGATTCTAGTGGTTTCACTCCCCCGAGTGCTCTTGATGATATAGAGCTTTTTGATGTAACAAGTAGGCCACGAGAACAAGAATAAAACTTGTGTTCTTGGTCTAGTCTCTAGACTTCTAGTTTCTTTTTGGGATGCTATTTTGCTAAATAGTTGATAGGATAAATATTGATGACATTTTATATTATGCTTTATCACTTTATGAACATGTTTTTAAATTTCAATGAAGATGTAGACTCTAATGTTTTCAAAATATATGTTTAATCATTTCTGATGCCATATTTTTATTTATATGATTCAATGACTATCATGTTCAAACTTCATACTTCATTCAATGTTGTCGTGTTCATTATTTCTATGATTCTATGACTATCATGTTCATTGTTGATGTGTTTAATGTTCATAGTTTAATGAGCATAATGAATTTTATTGAAAAGTTTCATATATTTTTTAATTTTCATATATTTTAGTCATTCGAACTTAATGCTAATTTTTATCGCCAAAATTTTAAGTGCCAATTTTTTGCCGAATTTCAAGGTCGTCGAATTCGAACACGAACTCGAACCAGGTGACTTAGATTATATGTCATTTTTAATGACTTATAATTTTTGAGTTTTTCACCTGCTCCTCCAAAGCTAGAGTAAGTGTCTTGGTGGGTACGCATTGGGAGGTTATTAAAACCTAGGTGTCAATGAATATTACCATGCTAATTGTTGTCCATCGATTGCACACCAACAGCAGAAATCTTCCGAAAGTTGTCTCCTCACTTGAGAAAGTGGAAGAGGTGTGACCTTGGGGGCAAGCACAGAGCCAGGTACTGTCACCTACTCCTAGCTCCTCCGTTTAGGCTAACTCCTAACGAAGCCAAGGGGGGTAGTCCCTAACAAAGAGTTTCTATGGCTCAATGGGTTTAAGTTAAATTTTAATGTTCAAATGATGCGGATGGGTGTTGTTTAGGAGTTATTATGATGAAAGATGATTATAATTATGAAAAATTTGAACACAAGACAGACAATCCACGTTGTTGCATTGGATTAAAAGATGAACAATATATCAAGAACTTGTAAAAATAACAGTGCATTCACAGACAAAGATTTTAAAATCAAAGGACAAATGGTCCAGATTAATAATAACGCATGAAAAGATAGACCAGTGCCTTATGGAGTCAAAGCTATGCAATGCTTGAAGAATAACAAAGATACAAGTCTTGAAATAAAGCTAGTGGATATGTTATGCGAATGCTCTTGGTACGTTTTAAATATTTTAATGGTCTTGTTTATTATGGCTTTAAAACAAAAAAGGTATCAGAGACCAACCGAGAAAGTGTTCAAAGTCATCCCGTTCTAGACATGTCGGCCCATCCAGTATCTTGGGCTGGTGTCCTGGGGGATTGACCAGCTAGCCGTGACCCTAAGACAACGAAGAGTTCCGACGCCCTTACTAAGAATAGACTTGAATGCTTTCTACAACGCAGTGCGTTGGTTGTGGGGTAAAATTTTATTTGTGTTGTTATTGTGAACTTAGCAAGTCCGTTCATCGTTCTAAGTACGAGCCCAACTTTGAAAGTCGGCAGAGCATACTAGGTGAAGGATATCAACAAAGTAAATTAATTAGAGGGGAATGTGAGTTCAAATATTTTATTAAAAGAATTAATTAAAACCCTCCGACAGAGAGTGCTCTTGACTTTGTCTTATGACAAAACTTCAACAGTCTTATCTATCTTTATGCCTAAGTGCAAGGATGATGCAAAAATTAATATGCTCTCCAACAGAGAGTGCTCTTGACTTGGATTCCAGCAAGTTCAAGAGACTTAGAAATTAATTAATAACTTGCGAAAAGTAAAGTGCACAAAAATGAAAGAAAGATTAAACAAACACTCCGATAGAGAGCACTCTTGATCCACCTTACGGTGAGATTCAAGAGATTTTGGTTCTTTTTAAGTTTGGCAATATTATATCAAATGACAGTAAACAAAACTTAACTAAATGAAACAGGAAACTTTATGAAAGCAAACTTCTAAATAACAAAACTACTCTTTCCTATTCTACTCTAGCAAATTATTAAGCAAAACATGAAAATAAAAAGACGATACAAGCTTCCCCTAAATGGGGGAAGAGGGGTGTGGGAGCCTTTATCCCACATGCTTTTTATTAACTCTTTTACAATGTTTTCTTTGATTTTGTTTTTTGCCTCTTCCTGAAAGGGCAAGATGAGGAGGGGAAAGAAAGAAAAGGGAAGTATTTTTGTCTTTTTGCTCCTTTGCTTGCTTCCTTGCTTGCCCTTTAGCCTTTGGGCTTTTCTCGATTTTCCCTGAAAGTAAGAGATTTAAACATTTGAAACGTTATATGTTAAACAAAACAAAAATTAAAGAAATAAAACTACAAACTAACTCTTAAAAAAAGAGAAACTTCTACGGTGAAAATGGAGGAAAGAAAGAGGAGAAAAGGCTATGAAACGGGAGAGAGAAAAGGGTAAAAGAGGGCTGCAAAAAGAATGAAAGATGGCTGCAAACTAAGTGAAGAAAGGGGAAAAGAGGGCAGCAAAGAGGAAAGAGGAAGAGCAAGCCAAACTGTTAGACACTGAGAGGGGGGGTGAATCAGTGTAAAGCCAATTTTACAACTTTTCTTGACTTGTCACAATTAACTACCAATTCATCATACCATTATTCTACTAATCTCATAATCATAAACATCTTTCATTTCATCATTCACAGATCAAAAGCATTTGAATCATCAAGAACCATAACACAAAAGAACACAACACCATATAATTTTGTAATCTTTTTGTATTAGTTTTGGTTCGGCTACAACCGTGAGGTAAAATCAGCACCTACTCTGCATCCAAGACCCTGTCTGGTTTTCTTAGACCCTGCTAAGAAGGGTTTGAGGTATCCTAACCTCAAAAGCAAGACAAGCTTGCTTTTACAATACAGTATACTTGTGTTACCATACTCATGTCATCATAGACAAGAAATCTCTGTCACATCATCAACGCTGCTCATCACATCAACTCTGTTGTAACACAGCTCATCATCACTACTGCTGGCCATCTACTGCTGCAAATTATCCTCTGATCAATACTTCTTCTGCTGGTCAAATTAGCTCATTAATCTTTGATCATTGCTCTCACTCATCACCATCTTCAAGATCTGCAACATCAACTGTGCACCTACCACTTTATGACAACCCCTTCAGTATCATCTTAGAGTACACCACTATATCACTTCTTTACTGTATATGTGTAGTAGCTGTGGACTAGGAGAAACTCAGACTTACCTTTATGACAATCACCTGTGTAAGTCACATTTCACGCTGTTATACATACCGGAGGTCACTGGGCTGACTGTGTATGTCTTTGGACTGTGTGCAGACTCCAAGCTGTAGATGAAGACGACGGTCTGTGTATCTAATCCTTGTATCTATCCTTCATCAACTTGCATCACCCTTGTACTTCACCATGGGCAGTCATCTTCACTTGTATGCAACTTCAAACACTTCAAACTTGAGTGATGATCATCTTCATGCTGAACTGTGTATTAGCTTGCACACAGTCAACTCAGGACTGTGTCTTCCCTAGCAAACTCAAGACTACCATCTTCAATCAGTGTATGCTATCAAAGGTTTTAATTGCTTGTGGATGTATTAGCCTTATCCCATATCAGTCCTCCATACTCATACTTACTGCCTTCACTGAGATCAGAGCTTGATCTCTTCTTGTCTTCGAAATCAAAGAGTATAGAGATATCTGCTAACTCAAAGCTTTATCCTTCATTCCTTGCTTTACTTGCTTGAGATCATACTTCAAAATATTCAAACATTTCCAGATGTCTGTAAATTCGAGATGCTCTGAACCTTCAAGAACAAATCACTGTGTAACCACTGTATACAAAACTCAGCAGTGCATGTATGTCAAGACAAGGTACAGGCCATCACAAAACTGGGACTGTTTTCACCTTATGGATAAGTGTTGTAGATGACTATAATTCAGGACTGCTATAGATGACATCAAAACTGTGGATTGTTTGCATGCATCATCATAGTGCTTGTATATAATATTGTTCATACTCTTGTACACTGTTCAAATGGCTTGATTCTAGCTTGTGACTTTACTAATGATTTGTACAATATCCAGCACAAAATTTGCCTACAACTGTAGTAGACAAAATGCTATAAGGATCAGAGATTTGTATGCCAAGTTTGACTGTGTGCTGCTGCTCATAAGTGTCTTCAAGTTGTCTTTAGATGGCATTGAATCATTGATATTACTATATGATCACTAACTCAGGCTGTGAATGCAACCTAGCACTGGAACTAGGGTATCATCCAAACTTGATCCTATGAATTTTGAACTTGCACCTTACATACAGACTTCAACAAGACTTGGACTGTGTGTGAATTACACTAACGATGCCACTTTGGATGATGGATGTGTATTGTAGATACACTCCACAAACTTGGATTGTTAACCATCATACAACACCCATTCGTACTGTCATTAGTTACTCCTCAACATCTACGACTGTATTGTTTTGAAAGGCCCCAACTGTGGAAGAATTAGGGCATCTTTTCATAGGACTGTTTGGTTTTGTTGTTGTAAGTAAGAATACTCCAAATTGCTGCTGTACTGTGGAAAAACCCTAGGCAAGGGAAATCATGAAGATAAGAACCAAAAAAAAATATTAGACACCATCTGCTGCAATGCATTCCACTAAGAAGAAAACTCAGACAAGTTCACAGCTGCTGCTGCCATCCAAAAAATTTCAGTCTGCTGCTGCAAATTTTTTTGGGACTGCTCCTCCACGTCGTGTCTGCTACTGCGTTTTTTCTGGTCCTGCTGCCTTGTCTGTTGCTGCATTTTCCTGCTGCCTGGTCTCGAAAAATCACAGAGCAGATCGAAACTTTTTCTTGCAAAAATGAGGTTGTTCGCCTCTTATTTATACACATTTCTCATGATTTTTTTGAGCCAACCTGCTATATGTTTTTTTATTTTTTTATTTTTTTTTATTTTTTTTTAAGCCGACCTCATTTGTATTTGCAATATATTTTTATTGTAATTTATTTATTTATGTTTTATTAAAAACCTTCTTCAAGCCACATTAGGGTCACCTTAAGGATGTTATTATTTTATTTTTTTATCTTTTTGACTGGGCTGACTTCACCATTTATTTTGACTATTTTAAACTTCAAGTGGCTTGGGTCATCAACATAAGGGACTTCTTCACAACTCAAGGATCCAAGAGTAAGATTTTCATCATAGGCATCAAGAGCAAGTGCTTCATCTTCATGCATTGTGCGTACATGACAAAGTAAGAGTTCCAAGAACATCTTCAAAGTCTTCTTCAAAATGTCCATGGGCTCCACCTCCATGATCATAAATAGGACCATATATCATCAACAACCTTCCATCTTCAAACCCTTGATCATAAGCAACCAAGTGTGTGGTTTTGATACCCAAGGGCACCATGTGCAAGAGTTTCAAGAACTCTTTCAATATATTAATTAATATTGAACAAGCCCATCATCAAGTGGTCTTATGGATCATAAGCAAACAAGTGTGCCATCATATCATTATGTATATGGATGCCAAATCTTAATTATACACTAGGTCCATCTCCAAGACCTCATGACCACATCATCATGCCATCTAACTATGTCAAGTGCAAGTAGTGGGCTCCATGACCTTTGCAAGGGCATCATGGTCTTCATCAGGGATTCAAAGTCTTCATGGGCTTCTTCATCATACCAAGAACATGTTCACGGGTTTCATAGCATGTCAAGGACCATACAAGGTCATCATCATCATACAAGAGCTCCATGACCCCAACAAGGGTTGCAAGGTCATCAAACCACTTAGTTTGGGTCCAAGGACTTCTTCAACTACCTCAGCCACCCCAGGAGACCTCTAAGGGTCAAGATTCATCATGACATCACCTGTGGGGTAGCTAGGTCCTCTCCTAGGGTACCATGACACCATGACACCATCGCCCATCAAGGTTTCAGGACCATCTCCAAACTCTTCAGCACCATCAACAGGGTCTTCAACATCTTCAACAAGGTGGTGGCTTCTAGATCCATCCTTGTGGGTACAGGGACCTTGTCAACTGGGTACAAGGTGCTTCAAGGCACAAACCCACTCTGTAAGTGATCCAAGGCACTGTAAGTGGGACTTGGTGGCATCAATGACAACCCGTGGGGCCATTGCAAGTCCATGTTGGCATCAATGACAATTTCATCAACACAAACAAGGCAATAGAAGGGAAGCCAAAGAATGGAAAAAAGTAAACTAGGGCTTCCTAAAGTAACTGGTAACCAAAGTAAATATTTAAAGAAGAGTTTGTAAGATGGAACTTGAAGCAAACGAAACCCTTAATGCCTCCTTCTTGGAATAATCCAAGTTAGTGTAGATCCTGAAAAGAAACCAGTGTTAAACAAAGAAAAACTAGTGATCTTGAAGATGAGCTAGATGCAACCGAGCTCACACCCTTCTCCAAGAATACAAATCCTGTCCAAAATCAGAACACTCAAACAACCCAATGAGATCAATCAACTAGCATGCTAAAAATATAAAGATTCATCAACATTAATACAACTGAATATTTATTGCTCATGAAATCTTAATACAATAGCATAATCAACCAACTTATCAACTGTAAATGGAAGATTTTACGTTCTATATAGTAGACTTCTAAAACCAATTGATTAGATCATACATAAGCATTTGAATTGAAATAGATGGACAACATTCACCTCACAAAATTCATTCACCATTAGCACCGAGTCGCATGGACCTCCAAAGTCTTGATCTTATTCCAAATATGAGCATAAAGCAATTACAAAATTCTACAGAGTAATTTTACAACAAAAGATCCATCCCAATAGAGCTAAAAGGGCCTCTATTTATACAAAGAGCGAAGGCTAAAACCCTAAAACCAAACTCCATCAAATGAGGGCCAATCCCCATAATCTAGCTGACTTGGCACAAGAATGAGAGCCCAGACCTAACAAAAAGTTGGTATGAGTGAGGGGTGGCCTCCACCTAGGCAAGGCACCCCCACTCCCAACCCTAAACATCAAAAATCAACCACCTGAGAGGGCGCAACTGCTGAGGAAGGAGGGGCGTGAGCTCTGGTTGAGGCATGAGAGTTGAAGTGAATGCTAACTAGTGATGATAGGTGCCAAAACCTTTAGGGTTTGCACCAAACACTTCCTGTCTTTAATACACTGCTTCGTAATGATTACCAAGCCAATCACAGCCTTCCAAATCATCCAAATCGTGAGTTTAGCTGGAGATGACAAGTCTGCTAACTGAATGTTTCTTTAATGCTCTTTGATTGTTGACTAAAGAGGATTTGTGCCAAGTTGAATCATCATAAATGCCCATTTCCATGTCATTTAGCCTTTTATTTTATTCAATTTGGTTAATTTTGAAGAGTTTTTTTATTTTCTCCAAAATGTTCATTTTTAATATTTTAATCAATAATTTCTTCGTAAATGACTTTTTTGAGAAATTATTAAGTATGAGGCTGAATGAACATCTGAAACTTGGAGATGGTTAGCTGGTTGATCATTGATGATTTTTGGCTTAAGGTTAGAGCCTCCAATCACTGAATTCGGGTTCCGAATGACTGACATATTACAAATTTAAATTTTTCCATTTAAACTATGGAAAAATTTAATTAAAAACTTACGAAAAATTAAAAATCCAACGCGTCCGGTAAAACTTTTTTTGGAATTTTTTGTAAGGGTCCTAGTGACTTAGGACATGACCATAGTCTATTCTAATAATGTCTAGTAGGTTTATACATACTCAGTTGGGCTCTAATAACTCCCCAAGGCCCAAAATTCAAAATCGGGCATTCTAGCTTTGGAGGAAGCGGGAGAAAACCTCGTCGATTATACTCGGCTATAGTCAAAGCATAATTAACAAAGGCAAAAAACTCCCTGAAATACCTTAGTTGAAATTCTACGTCTTAGGAGACCGAACCACTGAAAACACCCTACTAGCACATTTTATTACAAACCCCGCAGGGCCATGGTCATAATTACTTAAAACAAAAACTGACTGGCCAAAACTGGCTAGGCACAAATGGCGGATCATCTGATGCACTGGAATACAAACATTCATCATATTTGCCAAATGGTGGCTCCTCAGGTAATCCAACTATGGTACAAATAAGTTGGTAACACTAATCATTGTTTTGAGTCATATGAACATGTACTAGGTACCCCTAGGATTTTTTTTAAGTTTTGAAAAGAAAAAAAATTCCAGTAAATTTAGGCTATTTTTTAATAGTTTAATTGGGAAAGTTAAAAATGTAATAAAAGTGTGGTCTAGAGTCCGATTTGGGCAAGAGGGTGCTCGTTTTCTAACTCAGAGCACCCATTTTACCCTTGTTACCGCCTAATTCGCACCTCGGGCCACGTGGCAGAAATCTTCAAGCCACTGGGTGCGACCTTGGGGGTAAGCAAGAGTCAAGTGTTGTCACTTGATCTTGTCTCCTTCATCTAGGCTCTCTCCTAAGGAAGCCAATGGCGGGTGGTCCCTAGTAAAATAGTCTAAGCCTGTATTAATCTATGAAAATAAAACAACTAATCTAGGAGATGTAAACATATGAAATATTGTAACTAAGATAATCTGCAAAATAAGTTAAATCAACAGCATATAAATGACATTCACTTAGCACATCAATTAATTTAAATGCTCAGAAATAAGTGATACGATAAAGACCAGTGCTTTTGGAGTGCTTGCGTGTAAAGGGGTTGTTAGTGATGTCTCAATAAGTATTGCAGTTGTCTCAGTTGGTTCGTTTTAAATTAATTAGATGAATGATTAAGGAGTGGGTTGATTGTTGGTCGATTTTATTAAAGATGGTGATGATCTGATTATTAAAGGAAGAGGGGATTCCAAGTATACCCGAGGGGTACGAGGAATATGTCCGGATTTACTTGGAAGTGGCTCTCACAGTGACATGTGGGCTAGACGGAGTCGTGGGGTTGTGTTCAACACCACACCAACAAGGGTGTAGCCTAACGGGGCCCCACCGTCACTTTCTAGTAGTTCTCGCTTCACTTGAAGAACTTGTCCACTAACGAAAAATTTTGAATGAGTGCCGGATTTTCACTTTTGGGAATTAATTGGAGTGTGAAACTGATTACTAGTCACTCTAATCCTTGGCATGAAACCCTGTTATTGCCCGAATGCAAAGAAAAAACGCAAGTGAAGATATACACCCAATTTAGATTTCAACGCATTCGACTACTCCATAGCTGCATGTATCCACGATGATACCGCTCAACAACTCGCCAACAACTACAATTTTTAACCAATCACACTTTAGGGGTCGCCAATTGCTAGCATGAAGTGGTGGATTCCATGGCGTGATGTGAGAAAATCTCGGGCTCACCCTCTCAAATCACAGAAAATGATCACCCTAGTTGTTTTAGAGTCCAAACTCTAAAATTAGGCTGAGAGCCAAGCCACTATAGTGAACATACTCCTAACAGTCCACGCCAATAACAACAGATTTGAATCACGAGCTTATTTGGAATGCCAAGACTACCTTAGGTCAATCTCTAGCAAGGAACAACGGTTTTGACGCTGAAATGAAGAATTCTTAGATTGAAAGTTTGACATGCTCTATTTTTTTAACCGAAATCACGATGTCTCACCTTAGCTCATTCATTACTTCTACTAGCACACTTAGCTTCACAGATGAGAGAAAAATGGGACGTTGTGTAGATGTTGATATGCTTACAATTTCCTCAGTCCTTGAAACTATTGTGATGTGTTCATTGGGATTTGGGGCAGGATCATAATAGAAGGAAACGGAGTAAGAAACCTCTTTTGCTTTTTTGTCAACTATAAATGAGGTGGCTTTCATATCACATTCACAGATATTTTATTGACCTTTGCAAAGCCAAAAATTTGCAACCAATGTTCCATTGTTACCTTTGGATTACATTTTCTGCATCAATATTCCTTAGTTCTATCCCCCGGAGTTGCTTTTCACCTATTGTGACGATTCTGCAATTCCAATGTACAGGTTCTCTACTGAATAAACATGCAGTTCAAAGCCGCCTTCTACTGGAAACACACCCAAGTTGCAGCCTATGTGCAAAAAAAAAATCACAGTCTTCCCTTGCTGCACTGTGGACACCCCTGGGGTGGTAACATCTAGCTCCATATCGAGATGTATGCTCTCCTCAAGAGTACATGTGAACCTCAGCTTCTTTTATTTGCAAACCAGCTTAAAAAAATGTGGTGGGATGGCTCAATTCACATCCCGAAACCACATGCTTATTACATAAAAATTGCAAAAATGAGAAAACATAATCTTAATATCAATAGTGAATGCTCGTGGAAGAGCTTTATTCTTCCTACTTACTCTAACTGAACATGAGCTTAGAATACATTAAGTATATGCATACAACCAGTGGAGCCACTCTAACATCTCTTCTATGCCAAACTATTTTTCCTTGCGCTTGGTTAAAGACAAGGATAAAAACACATTTACCTTAAAACAACTTTGTCTTGCAATATGTTTATGAAACAAGCTCAATGGAAACATCAGATCGTTAGGATAGAAAAAATTATCAAAGTTTTGGCAAGAAGAATGTGCACAAGACGCCTATATCCACTAATTTATAGGGCTCATATACAAACCTCCATCGTAAAGCTGCTCTACAGAACACATATTATTATCTTTGTTATCACATATATAGTAGCCAGGCTACCATATTCTATTTTTCAAACACAGTACCTTTTTCAGCCAAATCTCTTACATATGAGATGCTGAGATGAGCAGTTTTGATGGATCATTATTATATTAGTGGACTATTGTACTCTCCCATATCAGAACTGACTCTCACAACACTCAGATTTGAGGACCGATGTAGCCATTTATGTCATTTTCAGAGCAGTCATTGATGCCCAGTTTTATGTCAGTTCTTTCTCATTGGACAGATGGTGTCTTAGATGGATTATATTGCATGGTTATGACTTAGCATTTTATATTGTGTTATGGTTATTATTGCTCTTATACTGATTTTTGTGACATGTATTAATTTGTGTTATCATGATCTGGCGGTCATAATTATATGGACTTGGTTGTATCTTGTACTATGTATTGATGTCCTTACTTAGACTTGGAAGTTCTTGATCTACACTCATTGGTTTTACCCTCCTTAGGGAGAATAGAGGTAGTCATTCCCACCATTGTTTTGGCTTGCTAGTGTTGGCTCCATCATTCATTGTCTTCACCCATCCATTACCTTCCATTTCAATTTTCAACCCGACTGACTTCTTGACTTATGGCATGGAGGACCTTTTTCCCTGCTAGAACTTTTGTTGGACAAACCTCCCTGTTTATATTGTGTCTCGGCTCTGAGTTGGTGACAGAACTTGCCTTTGGTAAGTTGGATTGTATGCCTAAATCATTCTGGTCGGTTGTCCCGATGTTTGGCATTGTGCAGAACTCCCCCTAGTCACTTGAGATGTTGTTGGCTAAAACTGAAAGCTCATGTACTGCTTATATTGGGAATATTGAATATGCGCCCATGGAAAATGAAAATTATAAAACTGTGTTTCTTAACATATGTAAAAAGGGCAAGAGCAATGAAATGCTAAAATACTCCTTGAAGAGTATAAGAAAAGGTCCAAAAAAGCAATGGTTAAAAATATGCTATATCCAAAAATCGTTGATCTTATTAAAATAAATATGTCCCAGATGAAAGCTGTGATTAGCTGTGCTTTTAAGCACTGGTGAAGTCCCAAAAGGGTCATATATGCCAAGAAGGCCATCGAATAAAATGATGATCCTAACGAACTTGGATCAAGCCTGATGTAGACATGATGCCTAAGTTGAATAAGCACTCTCTAAACAACTCACCAATTTGTGAGGCACTGCCATTCCTTGTGTTGTTGTTTGTCTAACATTGGTTATAGTGAGTATTCCCTTTCCTTGTCCAAAGTGTCATGATGTTGAGTAGGAAGTTGTCCTTTGCCTTAGCCTTATCATTTCCACCATTCACCCTTCACTAGCAAATTGGCTACAACTATGAAGTGAGTATAGCTTTGAAAGTCTAAGTCTGAGTAATAATAAATAAAGCCTTATATATGTATTGGTTGATGTACCGCCAGTGAAATGAATGCTACTTCTTGTGATTGTTACTTGAATAAGTTGTAGAGCATGTCTTAACCTTTTAACACTTACAGCGGATGGATATAGTCTGAGTTATTATTGGTGTTTGATTATTCACAGATGGTTATATTATTTATTGGATATGATTGATGATCAGATAGAGACCTATGAGGGGTGTGAGTATACACCTTAGATGGATTTGGGCTCTTTGAGTCTAATGATACAGTTTATTTCCAGTTCCGGGCACTTGCAGATGTGATTAGACTCATTCTGCCTTCCTGATGCAGTTTTTCTTCACAGATTAATATTTTTGAGCAAGGAGATGTTTCAGTTGGATCTCCTAGGGCGTTGTATGGGCATAGGGGGGTGCAGCCACTTGTTTGTGCCATAGTACCCCCATCCCAGAGAGCTTTGTGGGCTCAGTTTGACAACGCAGGCACCCTAGGAGGCTACTTTGGCAGGATCACGTTTCTCGAGGCAAATTAAAAAATGATTAAATGGCTATTGAAGAAATCGATTTGGGCTACTGAGGCAAGGAAAGGACATGAGATGAGTCATAATGATGAAAGTGATGTCCTCCACACCTCCAGCAATTGCAGCTCTTGATTGGACCCACATCTATTTTTGGGCATTTTTATATTATTTTCTGGAACTCTTTTGGGAGGCTCACGATTTCCTCAGGGAGGCACAAAAGTCAAAGAATGGAATTATTATATTATTTTATTATGCCATGGGGACACCCAGAGGGAGTTAGTCAAACACTCCTTGACCATGTGCTTTTATTTATTTCTTGTTGAGTGGGTTACCTTTTTTGGGTGGGTTAGTCCACTTTGATAAATTATGGTTATATTGATCCATGTATTGTATGATTGAGCTCATCTCAACCATTGATTAAAACATTTCATCTTTTAATCTTAGCCACTCGTTTTGAAAGTGGTTAGGATTCGGTTATGATTGAGGTTTTCTCATTTCTATTTAAAGAAGAGAGCTTCTCATTTGTAAGGGATCTTTGGCTCTTGGATCTGAATAATAAAAAGACTTTTTTGTGGAAATTTTCTAGATCTGCTTTGCATCTGATGTTCTCAAATGGTGATTGTAAAATCTTTAGCTTCCTAGCATTGTGGAAATTCTTGTGAGATCTATTTTTTTTTTGCTATCATTGTTTAGTCTACAGGAGGGCATTTTCGCTGGAACGTTTTTGTAGGGGGACCTCAACTCGCTCGGTTTTCTTTGTCTTGGATCAGGGGGGTTTCATTAGTTTCATTGTGATCTATGATTACTTCGTTTTACTTTCTTGTAGCATTCAGTTTCTTTATCTTGTATTAGCAAATCTGATATGGTTGACGTTTGCTCATGTAGGGTAGGGGGCACATTGGTGGCTTGGGGCTTGCATATGCCATAGAAATCACGGGGATCTTCCAGAATTGATCGGGATAGCAAAGATCATCACTGTTAAAGACTTCTACAAGCTTTTCCAGGTAAAATCTAACAAGTAAGTCTCTTCTTTTCAGATCTTGTTCCATTGTACCTTGCTTTACTTCAAATTTTTCTGAAAACTCCTAAAATACGAAAAACCCTAAAAAGCAATAAATCTGGGAATCGTCCGATCTTTGGCCAAACCATTTCTGGGTTTCATAGATCGAGCCTCCCCTTCACCAAATCAACTGTAACGCTGGTCAAACTCCTGTTGGTTTGACCTAGATCTAATTTTTTGCCAGAAAACTACATAACCCCCCACTGAAAATTTGACCTGCTAGGGTTTTGACTTTTTCTGAATTCTGACTTCACAGACGGATAGATTAGGTCCCACACAGTCCAAATCAACCCCAACGTTGTCCAAATTCTTGACAGTTTGACCTAGATCTGAAAAATTGACTAAAACAGCCCTGGCGCCCTCACTGAAAACTGGACTTTTCCGGAAGTGATTTTTTCTAAAATCTGACGAGATAGGCTGATAGATCAAGGCTTGAGCACTCCAGAACATCCCCAACGCTGAGCTAGTTCTTTTCGGTTTTCCCTAGATCTGAAAAACTGGTTTTCAGCCTCCTAGCCCCCCTCATCAGATTTTGACTTTTCTAGATCTTATTTTTCTGCTGATTTTCTGATTTGGGCTTGTAGATCAGATCACCCTGACCCCATTTCTCCTTCAACGCTGAGTTATTAGCCTCCAGGTGACCCTAGAGCTACAAATTTGTCTTTCCAAACCCTAGCGCTAGCCTTCCATTGAGCTAGTTTTCCTGTACCTTAACTTTTTCGGACCACCTATTTTCTGGGTTCATAGATCAAGGTGTATCCCAGGTGGGTTCACTGAAACGTTGGGTTGTTGCTGACTCCATTGCCCAATACACTCCAGGCACTGATTTCCTAGCTAGAGCTAGCCCTATCCTTAAGCTCTCCTCCCATTCCCTTTGCCAGCACTCATTGATAACTCAAGTCAACTATCTTTCACTAAGTCTGTCTCCTTGGTACTAGACAGTCCCAACTCTGTTCGTGCTCACCCTGTCACAGTTACATTTCTCAAGACAGTGGTCATCTTCACCAGTTGCTAATACCTAAACCCTAGAGTTGGGGTTTCCATTTACCTTGCACCTTACATACCTTAAAGCCCCATTTGATTTGTTTTGGTGTCTAGGTCTGATCTCTCCTGTCGGGAGCAGATCCGGGTCTCCCCCATTGTTGTCTTGGACTAAGATAACATAAAGTGAAGGCTGCCTTGATTGGCGTGACAACCATCCATTTGGGAGTCTAGGCAGTCGTGGTTCCACTCCTTAGTTGCTTGCGCCTCTACCATCCATCCTGGATCCACCTCACACAGGCAACTACAAGGCGGGTGATAACAACCTTCAATGAGATGAACTTCAGGCAAGTCCACATCTTCAGCATAAAGTTGTTCAGGAATATCTTCAGTGACATAAATATGAGGCAGCTCGATATCTTCAATATTTTCTATTGCACCATTGTCAGGAGTCTCTTTAATATTATCCTCAACTAAGGATCCTTTTATTTCAAGCTACCATCTTTGATCTTCATAGTATTCTTCAAGGACCTCTTCTTTAGATTCAGTCTGTTCTCTAGGGAGGAAGGCACCATATTCTTCGACAAGTTGCCTAATCTCCTCAATTGTTCCTTCATGCCAACGAAGGAGGAACCTCTCGAAAAAACCTGCTACCGAGTCTATGGCTTCGTCAAGAAGGCCATAGAACCAATTTACTGCATCTTCCTCCAAAGTCATAGCAAATATAATCATCAAATCATCTTCATGATAAACTTTGAAATCAACCATCAACTTGCAGAAAGAAGCAATATGATGGGTGGCTGAAACATCATTATTTCCATGGAACTCAGAAACAACAAAACGTAATCTCTTATGGTCATAGCGATCATTAGGAAATCCATGGATATTCGAAAAATCTAGCGGGGTGAAGGCTTCATGCAGGAGAGCACAAAATCTTTCCTTTTTATCATCCATAGTCTCAAATAACGAGGTGCGAAATCTGTAATATGCATATATTCATACCTCAAACCAAACTGTGGAGTCGCAAGGTGAGCTAAAAGCCTTCTAATTTATGAGTGTGCTCACCTCTACACCCAATAAAGTCTTCAAATCTGCAAAAGGACAAGGGCTTCGTCCCTTTGTGGAGTCGCCATGTGAGAATCAGGATCTGCAATATGATCTCCCACAAATGTCAATGAAGTATGACCTTCAAATTTCAGAACTGGACTTTGTACCCAGCAACAACGCCAAAAATGTTGTCGCTTGAGACCGGCGTGCGTGTGCTAAAGCCCAAAAGTCGACAAACTAGCCCGATAGCAACTGCGAAAAGAGCATCCAATGTCACCGCAGTCCTCTCTTCCTCGCTTCAGGTTGGCTCTTTTCCAACTCAAGGGGGGCTTCCCTAAGGTTAGGATCACTAAGGGAGATGCAATAAGGGGCAAGGTGAATTGAAGAGGCTTTCTTAGAGAAACATATGTAGTATAAAAGGTAATTTGAGTGAGTGATGGGAAGAAGGGAAGGATCAGTCCTCAAGAAGAGACCAGTGCCAGTACATCAGAAGGGAAGAATGGAGTCAAAAAAGAGAACTCAAGAGGGCCTTGTGTCATATGTGACAAAGGGGGAGAGATCGCATGATTAAGCAAACCCTACTTGGTCGAGTGATAGCTACTAGATTTACTTCATCCTTCTAATTGTGGGAAATGTGCTATGTATGCAAAAGATCAATATTACACAATTAACCTAGATTAAATGTAAAAATCGATACCCGTGCGAACATGCTCACAAAGAAAAATGTCTAACAACTTCTAAGAATTTTCAACTTCCAACGTGGTGGCAACACCCATCTATGGTCTCCAGCGCAAACATAAAAAGAAAAATTTAAGTTCTAGCAACAGTCGCAGCCATTGAAGCTTCACAAGTTCATGCCACACATTCAAAAGAGTTCTCAGTTATATATCCAAAAGAAACCATTTCCAATGCATTTTCTATTAAGCTCAAAGGGACACAAACTCCCAATCTTTTCCACCTCTACAATGGAGAAGGTTGGCCTCTTTTATAGGCTCAAAAATCCATTCTCATAAAATAAAATAATAAAAGGCATAAAAATAATAATAAAATAAAGAAAAAGTGGATTGAGATCCACTTTCCTCTCCAACAAAAAACAAAAAACTCATACAAGACTAAGAGTAATTTATCACTTTGGCTAATCGACTAACCAAAGGACCGTCACTCTTTTAACATGATCTTGCCCACGTAGCCAAATATGCTCACATCAGGAGCCCAATTCTCTTTTAGCATAACTCAAAGTAGTTGGCTGCTAGGATATTTGAGTGACGTGTGCATAAGCCCATCACTCCACTCTCAGGTTTATCATAAAGACTAAATCGACACGTTGGAATCACTTGCCAGATACGTGGGTCGAAAAGCAGTGGACTAGTTCTGCTGCAAAACTCTGCGTAGCAATGCAAATGCCATCGATTTGCTATCAAATAGATGAATTCATGCCAGTTTCAATTACTCAAATTCCATATCTCAACAGGCACTTGTAGCTCTCTAAGTTGAGATCTATGCAATTGGCAGCCAATGGGTACAAATTCTATGTGAAGAAGCGCGCCCAGTTTAGAATCGGATTTTTGGCTTCTCGGATGATGCGCGATAGGATATTTGCTCCAATTCCATGATTATCATAATAATTGATTCGTCGACAGTCAAGCTAATTCGACGAGTGATGATCAACAGTGAATTAGCTCCAAAATAAATTTCAAAGAGGATACGAGGAGTTGGTCTCTGGGAAGAACTTGTCTCAATTTTGAGACACGATACTGGCGGCTTCCATGATAAGAAACACAAGAGACAAACCAAAATCCAAATTGGTTATTCTTTGCTCCAATCTTGAACTTGGGCTGTGTATTAGCATATCATCTCCTCCTCCTCTAGGTTATCGGATGAGAGTATTGATCGTTGAATACCTGGGAGCTCTTTTGCTCTGCCAAATCTATGATAACAACAAATGACGCGGAACCTTGTTATTGCCCGACTGCAAAGAAAAAATGCAGGTGAAGATATACGCCCGGTTTAGATTTCATCACATTCGACTGCTCCACAACTACATGTAGCCACAATGATACCGCCCAACAACTCACCAGCAACTACAATTTTTAGCCAATCACACCTAAGGGGTCACCAATTGTTGGCATGAAGTGGTGGATTCCATGCATGATGTGAGAAAATCTCGGGCCCACCCTCTCAAATCATAGAAAATGATCGCCCTAGCCGTTTTAGAGTCCAAACTCTAAAATTTGGCTGCGAGCCCAGCCACTACAGTGAAGATAATCCTAGTGGTCCACGCCAATTACAACAGACTAGATTCATAAGCTGATTTGGAATGCCAAGAGTACCTTAGGTCAATCTTTAGCAAGGAGCGACGGTTTTGAACGCTGAACCGAAACGATTCTTAAATCGAAAGTTTGACATGCTCTATTTTTTTAACCGAAATCACCGTGTCTCACCTTATCTCATTAGTTACTTCCACTAGCGCACTTAGTTTCACAAATGAGAGAAAACTGGGACGTTGTGTAGATGTTGATATGCTTACAATTTCCTCATAGTCCTTTAAACTCCTATGATGTGTTCTTTGAATATGGGGCAAGATCATAATAGAAGGAAACGAAGTAAGAAACCTCTTTTGCTTTTCTGTCGACTATAAATGAGGTGACTTTCATATCATGTTCACAGATATTTTAATAGCCTTTGCAAAGCCAAAAATTTGCAACCAATGTTCCATTGTTACCTATATCGATGCTAACTATTAGTGACTAAAACACCACTTGTGTATATGAGGACAGCATTACAGTGGTGTTTTAGTCACTAATAGTTAACAGTGATATATATCGGTGATCATTCATAACCATTATTCATAGCAACATTATAATGTTAGTATATAAATGTGACCATACTTTGAAGTGCTAATTTGTGTGGTAACTGTGTGTGTGAAGATACAAGGTGTAAATAGTCCACTTTTTAATATCAAACCCACATGAACTTACCTTTCCTTTGTTGTTGATGTGTAGGTTCAAAGGAGAATGAGAAAAGGGAGGACTTCCACTGTAAAGGCAGCCCTAAACAATGGTTGAGTGGGTTGTCACAAAGTATGACAGAGGGCGGTGTTATCCACTAATTTTGCACTTAGTTGGATTAGCTGAGGAGCCGTCAGTAGACAAACATGACAAATGTTTGATTCCAGTGTATCAGATGATCCGCCTTTGTGTCTAGCAAGTTTTGGCTACTCAATTTTTTGTTTGAATAATTATGACCATGGCCCCGCGGGGTTTGTAATAAAATGTGCTAGTAGAGTGTTTTGAGTGGTTCGGTCTCCTAAGACATAGAATTTCAACTAAGGTATTCCAGGGATTTTTTTTCTCTTGAAAATTATGCTTTGCCTATAGCCGAGTATAATTGACAAGGTTTTCTCCCGCTTCCTCCAAAGCTGGAATGCCCGATTTTGAATTCTGGGCCTGGGGGGGTTATTAGAGCCTAACTGAGTATATATAAACCTACTAGACATTGTTAGAATAGACTATGGTCATGTCCTAACTCAAAAGGACCATTAAAAAAATTTTCGAAAAAAATTTACCTAACACGTCCAAAAATTATTTTTTTATTTTTTTATTTTTTTATTATTTCCTAATTTTTTTAATTAATTTTTCCATAATTTAAATGGAAAAATCCTGTTTGGAATAAGTTAGTCATCTGAAACCCGTTTTCAATGATTGAGGGCTCTAACCTTAAGCCAAAAATCATTCTTGATCAGTCAGCCAGTCATATCCAACTTCCAGATCATTAATCGGACATATAATGCAGATTTTCTCAAAAAAGTCATTTTTGCGGAAAAAAAATTGATTATTTATTAAAAAAAGATTATTATGGAGAAAATCCAAAACTCTCCAAATTAATCCGACTTCAGTGAAATAAAATGCAAAGTGACATGTCAATGGGCATTTCTGATGATTGGAGTTATCATAACTCAGCTTTAGTCAGCATTCAGTGAGCATTAAAGATATATTTAGTTAACAATCTTGTCATCTCTAGCTAAACTCCCGAATTGGATGAGATGGAGAGCACGCATTGGTTTGATGATTTGATCGAGGCAAGGACTGATGTTTACATTATGATCTATTGGCAGTGGCTCCTCCAGACCTAGCAGCAGCTCCTCCATACCTAGCTCACGTCCTCTTCAACATGCTCACGCCCTCATCTACTCCTCACGGCCCTCTCTCCTCACAGGGGCGCCTTCACACGTGTGGGGTGATCTGTGCATTGGTTTTTGTACCTAGGGTTGGAGTGGGGGCGCCTTGCCTAGGTGGAGGCTTCCCCTCACTCTTAACTCTCCAGCTTAGGTTTTGTGCTCTCAGTGTTCAGTCGAGCAAGTAAGGTCTGGTTTTCTGGTTTTAGGGTTTTGGGTCTTCTTTCATTGTATAAATAGAGGCTTCTTTCGCTCTATAGGGATGGATCTTTGATTGTAAACTTACTCTGTAAGAATTTGTAATCGTGTATGCTCATATTTGGAATAAAATCAAGACTTTAAAGGTCCATGCAGCTCAGTACTTGTGGTGAATGAATTTTGTGAGGTGATTTATGTCCATCAATTTCATTTTAAATGCTCATATATGATCTAATCAATTAGTTTTAGAATTCTACTGTTTAGAAAGTAAAATCTTCCATTTACAGTTGATAAGTTGGTTGATTATGCTATTTTGTTTAAGATTTCATGAGCAAGACATATTCAGTTATATTAATGTTGATGAATCTTCATATTTTTTAGCATGCTAGTTGATTGATCTCACTGGGTTTTTTGAAGTGTTTTGATCTTGGACAGGATCTACCATCTTGGAGAAGGGTGTGAGCTTGGTTGCATCTAGCTCATCTTCAAGATCACAAGTTTTTCTTTTAACACTGGTTTCTCTGCAGGATCTATAATAACTTGCATTTTTCCAAGAAGGAGGCTTTAAGAGTTGTTGTTTGCTTCAAGTTCCATCTCATAAAATCTACTTGAAGTTTTTACTTTGGTTACCGGTTACTTAGGAAGCTCTGGCTTACCTCTTTCCATCCTTTGGCTTCCCTTTCATTGCCTTATTTGACTTGCTTTTCCTCCTTCCTCTTCGCTTCCCTCTTTTCCTTTGTCTTTACTTAGTTCGCTGCCCTCTTTTTTACTGTTTTTCAACCCTCTTTTTCACCCTTCGGACAGCCCTCCTTTTACCTCTTTCTCACACTTTGGACAGCCCTCTTTTTACCTCTTTCTTGCTTTAGAACAGCCCTCTTTCTTACTGTTTTACAGCCCTCTTTTTGCCTTTCGACAGCCCTCTTTTTCACCTTTTGGACAGCCCTCTTTTTTACCTTTTCTCTCTCCCTTTCCTTAGTCTTTCTCCTCTCTCTTTCCTCATCTTTCACCGCTGGTTTTTTACCCCTCTTTGAGAGTTTAGTTGTAGTTTTATGTCTTAAATTTTTGGTTAACATATAACGTTTGAATTGTTTAAAGCTCTTACTTGCAGGAAGAATCGAGAAAAGCCCAAAGGCTAAAGGCAAGCAAGGAAGCAAGCAAAGAACAAAAAGACAAATCTTCCCTCTTCTTTCCATCCATTACTCTCCCTGTTCTTTCAGAAAAAGGCAAAAGGCAAAGTCATCAAAAATTGTAAAAACTTAATAAAGAGCGAGTGGGATTACGACTCCCACACCCCTCTTCCTCCATTTGGGGGAAGCTTGTATCGTCCCATTTTCATGCTTTTTTCCTTTTTGTTTAATAAACTACTAATGGTAGAATAGGATAGGATAATTGCATAATCATAAGTAAGTTAGTTTATGTTTTGAAAATGAAGAAAAATGTTGCTTAAACATTGCATAATTTCTTTTCATTTTACTTACCCCCTTGCTTTCTCGATTAGGGCCCTAAAAAGCCTGAAAGAGACTCTTGGGTAGTTAGATTTTTTATGTTTTTATCTCTTTCAAGTTTAACGAATTAATTAAGTCTCTTGAACTTGCAGTAACACAAGTCAAGAGCACTCTCTATCGGAGAGCATACTTAGAACTGCATACCCTTGCATTAGGCATCTTAAATTAGCTAAGTCTCTTGAACCACTATCATTAGACGGGGTCAAGAGCCCTCTCTGTCGGAGAGTCCTAATTAATTAACTTAATAAAATTTGCAATGCACACCCCCTAATTAATTAACTTCATTTTCTCCTTGCCTGAGTATGCTCTGACCGACCTCAAAATCAGAGTACCCAGAAACGTTATTGGATTTCTAATCTTGCAAGAAAAACGTAATAAAACTTAAACCCTGTAACCAACGCACCGGCGTTGTAGGGAATTTTCTAAAGTACTTCTTAGTAGAGGCGTCGAAACCCCCACTGTCTAAGCTTCTTAGCTAGCTGGTCAATCTCTGCGATACCAGCCTGAGATACTGGGCAGGCCCGTCATGTCTTCAACGGATTGAATTTGGAATATTCTCCCGGCTTTTTTACAAACCTTCGTTGACAGCCTAATCAAGAGCACTTAAAATTCTTAAAATCTACCAAGAGCACTCGCACAACCTAATATTCACTAGTTTGATTTCAAGACTTGTTATTTAATTCTTTGCGCATTTCAGTATTTTGACTCCATAAGGCACTGGTCTTGTAATCTGCATAATTATTATATTTAGATCAATTATCTTTGGCATGCTTTAATTTCTATCTGTGAATGCATAATTAATGAAGTCTGGAATCATTACTTATCTTTTAATCTCTTGCTAGCAACGTGGATTGCTTTGATTTATGTGTCAAACTCATAATAAACAAACACCTTTAATCACAATAACTCCTAAACAACACCCATCTGCATTCGTAACTAATTAAAACACTTTAACCACATTGAGCCATAGAAAACTCTTTGTTAAAAACTACCCCCCTTGACTTCGTTAGGAGTTAGCCTAAACGAAGGAGGTAGGAGTAGGTGACAGTACCTAGCTCTGTGCTTGCCCCCAAAGTCACACCTCTCCCACTTTCCTAAGTGAGGAGACAGCTTTCGGAAGATTTCTGTTGCTAGTGTGCAATCGGCAGACAACATCTTTTGGCGCCGTTGCCGGGGACAAATCTTTTTGTTCCTGGACGACCTTTGTTTCTTTTTAGTTTTTTACCTTTTTTCCCTTTTTTGGTAGATTTTTTTAGTCCAATCACTCTCCGAAATTAGACTTAAGTCCACCTGGAAACTCCACTGTCAGTTAACACCTCAAGGTATTCGACTAGAAGAAACTCTGAAGGTTTGCTCAGTTTCATCCCTGACCCTGAAAAAGTCTATAGGAGGAAACTGAACAAACTAGCTTTTCGTAGGATCCTTGTAGAACTTGGATCTGAGTCTGTTTTAGACATCCACTTTTTATTTCAGGAAAACTTAGAAAATTTTCAAAACAATAACTGT
This sequence comes from Pseudotsuga menziesii, assembly GCA_001517045.1. Lineage (NCBI taxonomy): Eukaryota > Viridiplantae > Streptophyta > Pinopsida > Pinales > Pinaceae > Pseudotsuga > Pseudotsuga menziesii. Next base: position 458,949 of record LPNX010548224.1, on the reverse strand, counting down.
TTCCTTAACACGATGGGTGAGTTTTTTACTCAACTCAACTTCACACAGATAGCAGGTCAGCCTCATGACATTCCCGAAAAGGCTATCGACAAGCTTATGACTTTTAATGGCACTGATGCCTCTATCTCTGCTGAGCAGCACATCAGGAATTTCTCCAGACACTGCGGTTCTTATGTTAGGGGTGCTGACAAGCATGAAGATGTTTACATGACCTTGTTTGCTCTGTCTTTGGATGGCAAAGCTGGCAACTGGTATGATAATTTGTCAAACAATTCTTTTACTACCATAGCGAACTTCAAGACTGCTTTCCTTGGAAAGTTTGGCGATAGAAAGGAACCTAGACATCTAGCAACAGCTTTGACTAGCATGAAGAAGTTTGAAATGGAAACCGTGGATGAGTTCAATAATAGGTTCACTGAGTTGTAAAATTCCATCCCTGCCACTCATGCTCCTCCTGTAGCTTCCACTTTGGATTATTACATAGAAGCATTAAGTGGCAAGATCCAGTACCAGATTAGAGACAAGGAGCCGACCACTTTACTTCAAGTTCAGAATTTGGCCGTTTAAATTGATAAGAATATGCAGTCTTCAGGAGAGTCAAACATCCAGGGTTACTCTAGGTCATCCGTTCCTCTTAAAATTGTTGAACCTAAAGGGAAAGAGCCGTCAAACGAAGCTTATGAGAAGAAGCTCATGGACCTGACTGAGAAAATGCAAGAAATGAAAAGGAAACACTTGGCACAGATTAAAGAGGTTCAGGATAGGGTCATAATTGTTGAAAGAACTCACCCTCCGCCACCTCCTAGAACTTTTCCTACAAGACACCCATGGCAGAGAAAGAATCCCAACCATGAGCAGAGGCCTCCTCGTCAACTAGAGGCTGCTAATATGGTTGAGCCTTACAAACCATTCTGTAGGGCGTGCAGAGATTTCCATGAGGAATCTTCTTGCTATTATGCATGCTATATTCAGGAGCATGGTTTTCCAGAGGATTGTGGTCCTAAAGCATCATCAAGCGAGCCTGAGTACCTAAACTATGTAGATGACATGCATGATATTTCTGGAGAAAGTTGGAGAGAGGCAAAACAATATTCAAGAGAGCCTAAGTACATTAACGCAGTTGAACTGCTTCATCCTGTCACCACAGAAACCCGGGGTCAAGTCGAAGATTATAGTCAACAATTGGATAACCTCACTAAAAACTTTGGTACTAATCCTACAAATGAGCATAATGATGATAGTTTGGAAGGTTTACTACCTTGTGACCTTTTTTTTGAAGAAGATGACTATGATCATGAGGAGGGATATAGCCAGGGATGTGATACAAGTGACGAAGAATCCCTTTCCTCTGAAATGGATGACAACTACGAGACTTTAATTGAAAATCCAATCTTAGAAGTTTCATGTGATGAGAGTCCTCCATGCTCTCCACCGAATGACAAATATTTGGAAAGTTGGGTCCCATGTGATATCTTTGAAACCCATCTTTTTGAAGAAGATTGTTTTGAGCAAAATGAGGAGTGTAGCCAGGGACTTAATACCAATGATGAGGCATCTCTCATATCCAACATAGATGGTGATGATGATCATTGGACTTCTATTGAAAATCCAACCTATGATAGTTTTGAAAATATTTTTGAGAATCTCATTTATGATGTGTCCAGCGAGGGGAGTGTTTATTCTATGACTTATAAAAGTCGTAAAAAAAAACAGTTAGAGTTTTCATATAATCAGTCATAATTGTATCTAAGTATCTGTGATAAGGGATTGAAAAAGCAGTGTGGTGAAGAATCAGATGGGATACAACTAGTTGAAGTTTTTTCTTAGCCATCATCTTCACATATAGATGTTCCTTGTGTTTTGGAGCAACTTGGGGCTTATACAGCGAGTTATCCTTTGAGAAGCCTTGATGATCAGCATGATGGAGTGGTCAACCTGCCTCATCATCCCGATTTGTATATCAGCGCTATCTAGTCATGGATAGAAGCATCCTGCGCGAGCACCTACCAATTTGGGAAGAAGTTTGACGACATAATTCATGCCTATGATTCCCCATCCAGCCCACCCATTCTGGATCATCACGCAGGTTTGCATTTTCTAGAAATTGTGTCCTTACTTTGGCTGGTAACCAAAGACAAGGCAAAACTTTTTCATATTAATAAAATGCTTAGGTGGCTACACTAGATCTATGATTACACCTAACCTTTTGTGTATCACGCTTAGAGTAGGAAAATAGGCTCCTTAAAGTGAGCGTTTACTTTAGCATTTTTCTTTATGTAGTTAGAAATAAATAAATTTTTCTGTAAAGTTTTTTCTTTGAATAAAGCAACTTTTGGATCATTGACTCTTTTTCATGAAACTTGTGCTACTAAGGTTTTCTTGTCAAGTTGAGATGTTTTTACAGGATATGGAAACCAGAGATTATGGGGTTCTCATATGCTCTCCTTGCATAAGAGGCTAGATCGAGCACACGTCCCGCAATTGGAGCCAGATGTTATCCACTAATTTTGCACTTAGTTGGATTAGTTGAGGAGCCGCCAGTTGACAAACATGACAAATGTTTGATTCCAGTGTATCAGATGATCCGCCTTTGTGTCTAGTCAGTTTTTTGTTTGAATAATTATGACCATGGCCCCGTGGGGTTTGTAATAAAATGTGCTAGTAGGGTGTTTTGAGTGGTTCGGTCTCGTAAGACATAGAATTTCAACTAAAGTATTCCAGGGAGTTTTTTTCCCTTGACAATTATGCTTTGCCTATAGCCAAGTATAATTGACGAGGTTTTCTCGCACTTCCTCCAAAGTTGGAACGCCTGATTTTGAATTCTGGGCCTTGGGGGGTTATTAAAGCCCAACTGAGTGTATATAAACCTACTAGACATTGTTAGAATAAACTATGGTCATGTCCTAAGTCAAAAGGACCATTAAAAAATTTACCGGACGCGTCAAAATATTACTTTTTAATTTTTTTGATTGCTTAATTATTTCCTAAGTTTTTTAATTAATTTTTCCATAATTTAAATAGAAAAATCTCGTTTGTAATAAGTTAGTCATCCGAAACTCGTTTTCAGTGATTGAAGGCTCTAACCTTAAGCCAAAAATCATTCTTGATCAGCCAGCCAGCCAGATCCAACTTTCAGATCATCAATCGGACATATAACGTGGATTTTCTCAAAAAAATCATTTTTGGGGAAAAAATTGATTATTTTGGAGAAAATCCAAAACTCTCCAAATTAATCCAAATTCAATAAAATGAAATGCAAAGTGACATGTCAATGGGCATTTATGATGATTAGAGTCATCATAACTCAGCTTCAGTCAACATTCAGTGAGCATTAAAGATATATTTAGTTAACAGTCTTGTCATCTCCAACTAAACTCCCGAATTGGATGAGATGGAGAGCACTCATTGGTTTGATGATTTGATCGAGGCAGGGGCTGATGTTTACATTATGATCTATTGGCAGTGGATCCTCCAGACCTAGCAGCAGCTCCTCCATACCTAGCTCACGTCCTCTTCAACATGCTCACGCCCTCATCTACTCCTCAAGTCCCTCTCTCCTCACAGGGGAGCCTTCACACGTGTGGGGTGATCTGTGCATTGATTTCTGTGCCTAGGGTTGGAGTGGGGCGCCTTTCCTAAGTGAAGGCCTCCCCTCACTCTTAACTCTCCAGCTTAGGTTTTGTGCTCTCAATGTTCAACCGAGTCGGTTAGGTCTGGTTTTCTGGTTTTAGGGTTTTGGGTCTTCTTTCATTGTATAAATAGAGGCTTCTTTAGCTCTATGGGGATGGATCTTTGATTGTAAACTTACTCTGTAAGAATTTGTAATTGCTTATGCTCATATTTGGAATAAAATCAAGACTTTGGAGGTCCATGCAGCTCAGTACTTGTGGTGAATGAATTTTGTGAGGTGATTTCTGTCCATGTATTTCATTTTAAATGCTCATATATGATCTGATCAATTAGTTTTAGAAGTCTACTGCTTAGAACATAAAATCTTCCATTTACAGTTGATAAGTTGGTTGATTATGCTATTTTATTTAAGATTTCATGAGCAAGACATATTCAGTTATATTAATGTTGATGAATCTTCATATTTTTTAGCATGCTAATTGATTGATCTCACTGGGTTTTTTGAAATGTTTTGATCTTGGACGGGATCTACCATCTTGGAGAAGGGTGTGAGCTCGGTTGCATCTAGCTCATCTTCAAGATCACAAGTTGTTCTTTTAACACTGGTTTCTCTGCAGGATCTACAATAACTTGGATTTTTCCAAGAAGGAGGCTTTAGGAGTTGTTGTTTGTTTCAAGTTCCATCTCATAAAATCTTCTTTAAGTTTGTACTTTGGCTACCGGTTACTTAGGAAGCCCTGGCTTACCTCTTTCCATCCTTTGGCTTCCCTTTCATTGCCTTATTTGACTTGCTTTTCCTCCTTCCTCTTCGCTACCCTCTTTTCCTTTGTCTTCACTTCGTTCGCTGCCCTCTTTTTTACTGTTTTCAGCCCTCTTTTTCACCCTTTTGACAACCCTCTTTTTACATCTTTCTTGCTTTAGGACAGCCCTCTTTCTTACTGTTTTATAGCCCTCTTTTTGCCTTTGGACAGCCCTCTTTTTGCCTTTGGACAGCCCTCTTTTTCACCTTTTGGACAGCCCTCTTTTTCACCTTTTTTCTCTCCCTTTCCTTAGTCTTTCTCCTCTCTCTTTCCTCATCTTTCACCGCTGGTTTTTTACCCTTCTTTGAGAGTTTAGTTGTAGTTTTATGTCTTAAATTTTTGGTTAACATATAACGTTTGAATTGTTTAAAGTTCTTACTTGCAGGAAGAATCGAGAAAAACCCAAAAGCTAAAGGCAAGCAAGGAAGCAAGCAAAGAACAAAAAGACAAATCTTCCCTCTTCTTTCCATCCCTTTCTCTCCCTGTTCTTTCAGGAAAAGGCAAAAGGCAAAGTCATCAAAAATTGTAAAAACTTAATAAAGCGCGAGTGGGATTACGGCTCCCACACCCCTCTTCCCCCATTTGGGGGAAGCTTGTATCGTCCCATTTTCATGTTTTTTTCCTTTTTGTTTAATAAACTACTAATGGTAGAATAGGATAGGATAATTGCATAATCATAAGTAAGTTAGTTTATGTTTTGAAAATGAAAAAAAATGTTGATTTGATTGTTTACTTAAACATTGCATAATTTCTTTTTGTTTTACTTACCCCCTTGCTTTCCCGATTAGGGCCCTAAAAAACCTGAAAGAAACTCTTGGGTAATTATATTTTTTATGTTTTTATCTCTTTCAAGTTTAACGAATTAATTGAGTCTCTTGAACTTGCAATAACACAAGTCAAGAGCACTCTCTATCGGAGAGCATACTTAGAACTGTATACCCTTGCATTAGGCATCTTAGATTAGCCAAGTCTCTTGAACCACTGTCATAAGACGGAGTCAAGAGCGCTCTCTGTCGGAGAGTCCTAATTAATTAACTTAATAAAATTTGCAACTCACACCCCCTAATTAATTAACTTCGTTTTCTCCTTGCCTGAGTATGCTCTAACCGACCTCAAAATCGGAGTACCCAGAAACAGCATTGGATTTCTAATCTTGCAAGAAAAATGTAATAAAACTTAAACCCTGTAACCAACGCACCAGCGTTGTAAGGAATTTTTTTAAGTACTTCTTAGTGGAGGCGCCGGAACCCCTGCTGTCTAAGCTTCTCAGCTAGCTGGTCAATCTCTGCGATACCAGCCTGAGATACTGGGCGGGCCCGTCATGTCTTCAACAAATTGAACTTGGAATATTCTCCCGGCTTTTTGACAAACCTTCATTGACACCCTAATCAAGAGCACTTAAAATTCTTAAAATCTACCAAGAGCACTCGCACAACCTAATATTCACTAGTTTGATTTCAAGACTTGTTATTTAATTCTTTGCGCATTTCAGTATTTTGACTCCATAAGGCACTGGTCTTGTAATCTGCATAATTATTATATTTGGATCAATTATCTTTGGCATTATTTAATTTCTATCTGTGAATGCATAATTAATGAAGTCTAGAATCATTACTTATCTTTTAATCTCTTGCTAGCAACGTGGATTGCTTTGATTTATGTGTCAAACTCATAATAAACAAACATTTTTAATCACAATAACTCCTAAACAACACCCAGCTACATCCGTAACTAATTAAAACACTTTAACCACATTGAGCCATAGAAAACTCTTTGTTAGGGACTACCCCCCTTGGTTTCGTTAGGAGTTAGCCTAAATGAAGGAGCTAGGAGTAGGTGACAGTACCTAACTCTGTGCTTGCCCCCAAGGTCACACCTCTCCCACTTTCCTAAGTGAGGAGACAACTTTCAAAAGATTTATGCTGCTGGTGTGCAATCGGCGAACAACAGGAAACAGACCTAAGGTCTGTTAGTATAGTGTGAAGGGCAGCCAAGAGGGAGGGAAGGCCCGGCGAAGGTAGGGTAGATGCCTAGGGATGAGTCTGAGGGTTAGGACGGGTTTAGGACTAAAACACCACTGTAATGTTGTCCTCATATACACATTCAACCTCGGATTTATTAAACTTTGTAATGTTGCTAATGACTAAATGTGTATGGTCGTTATACTAAACCTAAAACTAACCTAAAGTAAACCCTGGGACTAACTTAAGCCTAAGTTAAACCTAAGAACCAACCCTAGACTAGATTTGAGAGAGAAAATGGGGTGAGAACCTAGGGAAACCCTACCCTAGCACAAGCCCTACCCAACCTAGGGCTTATAAGGAGAATGGCTAGCCTAGTCAAGAAAGGTCCTAGGTCAAGCAACTAGCCCAGAAAAACTAAGGAGAAACCCTATGGCACTCTCTCAAGGAAACGTGCCTCAATTTGCTAAGGTGACAAGAAGGAAGGCAATGGCCTATCCTAGGGCAAAGTGCAACTCTAGGGCTACCATCAAGACTTGAACATGCATATCCACCAACATCCAAACAAATAGGTAAAAAGCCTAACCTCTTCGTGCTCATGTTCATCCAACAAATCAAAGCATCACCAAAAGCAGAGATTCACCAAAGAATTACCAGAAAATAACTTTTATTAACCAGAAAACTTCCTCAAGAAGAGCGCATCCATCCAAAGAAACCCTAACAGGGGTAAAACAAGTGCATAGAGTATGAAGTGAAAGTGAGGAGATTTATTGATATGATCCACACTCACTTTTTAAAATATCCAGGCCTATATGCCTTAAAATAAGTCAACTTGAAATTATAAAATGTCAACTTAAAATTTAAAAAAAATATTAATAAAATATAGCCTAAGGTAGGCTCAAGGTAGGCTACTGTTATCACATATATAGTAGTTGGGCTACCATATTCTATTTTTCATATTCTATTACACTTTTCAGCCAGTTCCCCTACATATGAAATGCTGAGATGAGCATCTATGATGGATCATTGATTGATTGATAGACTATAGTGCTCTCCCATGCCATGACTGAGTCTCAGGACACTCAGATTTGAGGACTGATGTGGCCATTTAGCCAGTTGCAGAGCAATTAGTAGTGCCCAGAGTTGTATCTGTGTTTTCTCATTGGACAGATGTTGGTTTAGATAGATTATTTACATGTTTATGACTCAACTTATATTATCTTGTGGTGTGGTTATCATTGCTCTTATACGCATTTTTGTGACATGTATTAGCATTTAGTGTCATGATCTGGCAATCATATAAATATGTGGACTTGGATGTATTGATGTCCCTACTCAAACCTGGAAGTTCTTAATCTATACTCATTGGTTTTACCCTCCTTAGAGAGAATAGAGGTGGTCATTCCCACCATACTTTGGCTTGCTAGTGTTGGTTTCATTATTCACTGTCTCCACCCATCCATTACCTTCCAGTTAAGTTTTCGACCCGACCTACTACTTGACTTGTGGCATGGAGGACCTTTCCCCACTAGAGCCTCTTTGTTGGACAAGCTTCCTTGTATATTTGTGTCTCGGCTTTGAGTTGCCTAAGTTGTGTTGGCTAAACCTGAAACAAGTAACGCTGCCATCAATACAATGTATTTGGAAATGAAATGAATATCTTATGAAAAAGATCATTCATGAAAACTAGTGTTTTTAAACATACATGAATGCAAGGCAAACCTGATGAAATTGGTTTGAAGTATAATGAAATGAATATCTTAAAACATTCATGAAAAGTAGTGTTCTTAAACATACATGAATGCATGAAGCCTAAAATAATAAAAATCCGTGTAATAAAAGCATGGACCAAGGCTATGGAAAATCAAAGGCCCAAAAAAACAATCGTTCCTAAAGTTATATCTAAGGATTAATGGCCTCACTTGTATTGATTTGGATTGTGAGCATTTGTCAAGGTGAATAAGCACCTTTGAAAATAGCTTATCCATTTGTGAGACACTGCCATCCCCTGTGTTATTGCTTGTCATGCATATGCTAGAGTGAATATTCCCTTTCCATATCCGAAGTGTCGCAGTGTCAAGTTGGTAGTCACCTTTTGGCCTAGCCTTGTAAATTTTAGCCTTCACACTTCACTAGCAAATTGATTACAACTATGAAGTGAGTATGGTCTTGAAAATCTGGACTGAGTTATAGTTAATAAAGGCAAACCCTATATATTTGGTTAATAGATCGCCAGTGAAATTATTGCTACTTGTTATGATTATTACTTAAATTATTTGTAGAACATGTCTTAACCTTTGAACACTTGCAGCAAATGGATGTCAACCTGGGTTATATTATATGGTCATTTACAGATTATTATTTTGTCTATCTAGGTATATTGGATATTGTAGATGATCATGCAGAAACATATAGGATGTATGAGTATGCACCTTAGATGGATTTGGACTCCCTAAGTCCAATGAGACAGCGTGCTTTCAGTTCCGAGTAATTGCAGGGATGATTTGGCTCAGTGTACCTTTCTAGTGCAGTTTTGCCATACTAGATGGCATGTCTAAGCAGGGAAATGATCTTCTGGATCTCCTAGGGCGTTGTATGAGGAAGGGGTGGTCCAGCCACTTGTTTTTACCATATTACCCCCCTCCCAAAGAACTTGGTGGGCTCACTTGGATAACGCAGGCGCCCTAGGAGGTAGTTTTGGGCATATCACCTTTCCCAAGGCAGATAAAAAAAATTAAAATGCCTACTGAAGAATTTGATTTGGGCTATTGAGGCAAAGAAATGGCATGGGATGAATTTTGATGATGAGTGTGATGTCTTCTACTCCTTCTCCAGTAGTTGCAGCACTTGGATGGACCCACACCTATTTTTCGGGCATATTTTATTATTTTTTGGAGCTTTTGGAGGCTCACGATTTCCTCAGAGAGGCACTATTTTGCAATTAGAAAATTATATTATTTTTATTGTGCCATGGGGACACCCTAAGGGAGTTAGTTAACACTCCCTAGACCCACCATAAGCTTCATTTCTTTTTATTTAGTGGGATCCTCTCTCCTAGGGTGATTTGGTCCATTTTTATCTTATATTATTGTATTGATCCATGTACTTTATGTTGAGCTCATCTCAACCATTAATTAGAACATTTGGATCTTTTAATCTTAGCCAGCCATTTGAAAAGTGGTTATGATTTTGGTCCTCTCATTTCTATTTAAAGGAGAGAGCTTCTCATTTGTAAGGTGTCTTTGGCTCTTGGATCTGGATAATAGAAAACTATTTTTGTGGAAATTTTTTGGATCTCCTTTGCATCTGGTGTTCTTAGATGGTGATTGGAAAATCTATTGCTTCCTAGCATTTGGGTATTTGTTGTGAGATATATATTTTTCGGGGAACATTGTCTTGTCTACAGGAGGGCGACTTCAACTTGGGCGTTTCTGCAGGGGTTCCTCAACTCGCTTGGCTTGGATGTGATTTGTATTAAGGAGTTTTCATTAGTATCAATGCGATCTATGATTTCATCTTGCTATTTTTCTGTAGCATTTGTTCTTTTCTCATCATACAGCAAATCTGATATGGTTGATGTTTGTTGTGCAGGAGAGAGGGCGCAGTGGCTTCTTTGGGCAAAACGTTGGACATAGAAACTCCCTCAAATCTTCTCAAATTGATCGGGACAGCATAGATCATCACTATCAAGGAATCTACAAGGATTTCCAAGTAAGATCTATAGGTTAGTATTTCTTTTCTAGATCTCAATCCATTTGCATCATCATTTTCATCTTGAAACCCTAAATATTAAAAAAAAACAAAAAATATTATAGATCAAACTGCTTGATCTCGAGGCAAACCATTTCTGGTTTTTGTAGATCGGGTCAAACCCTAAGTGGGTCTTCCTCAGCATTGAGTTAAAAGTGACTCCATTGGCCAAAATCCCAAGGCACTGATCTTCAAACCCTAGTGCTACCCTTCATTTTGCCTCTTTCTCTTGTGTTTTGACCTTTTCCGTGTGGCTCGGGTGCTTTGACATTGTCATACCTTCTTTCGAGTCAATCCCTCGGTACCAGGTAGCCCCAATCCTGTTTTTACCTTCCCTGCATTGGTCACGTTTCCCAAGGTAGTGGACATCTTCATCTTTTGCTAGTACCTTAATCCTGGATCTAGTATTGGGCTTATAGTTTACTTGTGTCTTGAACTTGGATCAGATCTCACATCTCATTAACCCTGATCTAAGCCCTAGTTCACCTAGGGATGTCAGCCATAGATATAGGGTTTCTTCCGCCTTACACCTTACATACTGCAAGTCCATTTGATTTGATCTAGTGTTTAGGTCTGATCTCTCCTGTCAGGAGTAGATCTAGGTCTCCCCCATTGTTATCTTGGGCTAAGACAACATCAGGTGAAGATTGCCTCGATTGGCGTGACAACCATCCGTTTGGGAGTCGAGGCAATCTTGGTTCCACCTCTTTAGTTGCTTGTCTCTCTACCATCCATCCTAGATCCACCTCATAGAGGCAGCTACAAGTTTGGTGATAATAGCTACCTAGGGTATTTGTATCTCCAGGTGCCAAACATGCTCAAATAAGCGAATCACTCCGAACAAAAGGCTAGAGTGAGCTAGAGGGAGGGCGTTATACCCCATCTAACCCCTAGAATGCTGTAAAATCCCTCAATGCCCTCCTCAAAGCATTAAAAGGACTAGTACGGAGGATTACTTCGTCTGAGGATATAAGGCCAAGGAGAGCAGGGACCCATTGACTGAAGGGCCAGGAGGGTGTCCAAGGTGGCTCCGAATGAAGACGAGTGTCTCATAGCTGAAGCAGAGGCCACCAGAGCACGTAAATAGGATATGGAGCGATGTGACCCAGTGGTCAACCCTTAGGAGCCTCGGACACCAACCTTGAGGTTAAAACCCCCTATAAAGGGCAGTCAACAGTGCCATTAAGCCATATTACCCCTAAAGAAGGACCAAAGGGCGCATCCACGACCACCATTGCTCAATAACACCCCTCCTAGTCGAAAAAAATTGGCCCTCCCTAGGGTACACCTAAAGGTGCATTGGTGTAATATCCCGAATCCCGATATTTTCTATTTCTATGCAAATATGCTGATACAACCAGGCATGCAAAAATCCCTATTTTATAGCAAAAATTAGGGTTAGGGTTTGTGAGATAGAATGAACACTTACCACTGATAAGCCGGCTAGACTGATCTTGAGAGAGTATGCAAGCATCAAGAACTAAATCGAAGATGGATTGATATCTTCTGCTTCTGGTGAAACCCCAGCAGCAAAAACCCAGATCAAATAAGGGTGACGTTTTCAGTGAAGGAGGTGTCCGATGAAGCTGTCGATTTGCAGGACTGATAGCCTTCCCATGCCGGAGAGAATGCCTGGTACATGCGGAGTTTTTGAGGTCTCTAAGCAGGCTAGCGAATTGTTCCAGAGAGACAGCTGCTCACACCCCCCCGATCCCGAAATAGCTGATAACTGCTCCGAATGAGCACAGTCGGATCTGATAATCACCGGGTACCGGAGTAAGATGCCGATGATGAGAATGGTGCCCGAGTTTCTAAGTAAAACTGAGATCTGAAGACCCAGCGACTGATTAGGGCTTTTTGGCTTAAAACCCCCCTTACGGCTGCACACGTGTCCCTGCAACAATCTATACCGTATACTGGATAACTATGAATGAATGTAAGAGCAAATGGTGAACCTGTATGGCTTACCCTGAATGAGACTAGGGCAGATGTTTCACTGCCGAAACCCCGCTAGCTAAAGACTCCGTCTCCAACCCCAACTGCTATGCTGCATGCTGTGCTGCTATCCAAGAGCTCCCAAACTAGTAATCATCAAAAGTGAAGTCTCCTTTCGCTTTATCCTCCTTTTATAACTTTCAACTGCGAAAACCCTAATCTTTGACCTAATTAGGTAACTTTATCTTCTAATTTGCAATTGGCATGCATGCATGCGCCTGGAGACTTAAATGAGTGCATGCATCATTAAATAATGCTTGGATGGCATGCATGAAGGTGGCCTTTGGCCCCAGTGGCCCTTCTTGACCTAATGATGATGCCCTAGATTTTCTATGGATGACATCAGTCCTTAGATAATTCCTTAACTGACAATAACCGCTCAAACCCACAGGAATCACATAGGTTAGCGGTTTTGGGGCTCAAGGCCTAATCGGAAGAGGACATTACAGTCCTCCCTACTTGAGATTGCTTGTCCTCAAGCAACTACAAACTGGGATGCTACAATACCTTTTCACCTTCCTAGGTGGCATCCTTTAGCGGTGGTTCTTTCCACTGAACCAAGTACTCTCTGATTACCCTGTTCCTGAGCTTCCTTTCTCTAGTCTGTATGATCCGTTCAGGAATCCTTCATCATCTAAAGGAGGTAACTCTGTAGATGGAGCAATGTGTCGCCCAAGGGTCTTCTTTAGGTTAGACACATGGAACACATTGTGAATTTTACTTTCCTATGGAAGTTCTAGTTCATATGCCACCTCTCCCACCTTCCTGATTATCCTGTAGGGTCCATAGAAGCAAGGTTTTAGCTTTTCTGCTCCTTTCTTCTTAAGCGAAGACTGTCTGTAAGGTTGGCGCCTTAAGTATACCAAATCCCCTACCTCAAAGCTCCGCTCAATCCTGTGTTTGTCGGCATACAACTTATGTTGATTCTGGGCTGTTTGTAAGTTTTCCTTCAAGATTTTCAGAATGTCTTGACTGTCCTGTATCCAATACTTTGCTTTAGGAGCCCTACTATCTCCAAATGCCAAATCTGCATAGTCGAAGGCCTCGTAACCATATAATGCCTTAAAATGAGTCATCCTAATAGACATGTGATAGGTAGTATTGTAGCAATACTCCCCTAGGTGTAGCCATTTGATCCAAGTTCGCTGCTGCCCTGCTACATAGTTCCTTAAATATCCTTCGATCCACTTGCTGACTATTTCAGTTTGTTCGTCGCTCTGGGGATGATAACTCGTACTGGAAGCCAATTCGGTCCCCACTAATTTGAATAGTTCCTGCCAGAAGGCACCTGTCAATCTGCTATCCCAGTCACTGACAATGGTCTTAGGTAACCCTTGTAACCTGAAGACCTCCCTAAAGAATAACTCAGCTACTTGAGCTGCCGAGTAGTCTGATGATATCGAAAAGAAATGTGCAAACTTGGTCAGTCTGTCAACTACTACATATAAAAAATCTCGCCCTTGGACCCTGGGCAATCCTGTAATAAAGTCCATGGAGATGCTTTCCCACTTTTGTTCTAGAATAGGTAGTGGCTGAAGTAACCCTGTTGGATGGATGTTCTCAATCTCTTTCTGTTGACAGATGCTACATTCCCGTACATGCTGCATAATTTCCCCCTTGAGGCCCTTCCATGAGAACCTCTCTCGAATCTGCCTGTAGGTCTTCAAGAAACCTTGATGCCCTAATAAAGGAGAATCATGCGATGCCTGAATGATCTTTTTCCTCAATGTGGATTTTGGGACGAGGTATATCCTGTTCTTGTAATAGATGATGTCATCAACGATCCTGTACTTGTCATCCTGAATTTTTCCATCCAATAATTCGCAAGCGAATTTATTTTTGGAGTATTCTACTAAGAGAAGTGCCCTCCAATCTATGGATATACTACTGAGAGATAATGAGGCTGCACACCTGGATAATGCATCAGCTACTACATTATTCTTACCTTTTACATACTCGATCTCGAAATCATAGGCTTATACTTTGCTGACCCATTTCTGCTATCGCTCATTCAGTTCCTTCTGCTCCAGGAAATACTTGAGGCTGTTATGATCGGTTTTGATTTTGAACTTACTGCCCACCAGGTACTGTCTGAATTTTGTGAGAGCATGTAAGATGGCTAGCATCTCTTTGTCATATATGGAGTAGTGGCACTCATAGTTCTTCAGTTTACGGCTCTCAAAGGCAATAGGGTGATGGTTTTGCATCAACACTGCTCCTAACCCTTCCCCTGAGGCATCACATTCTACTACAAAGGGTTGTGAGAAGTTTGGTAATGCTAAAACTGGACAGGAACTCATAATAACCTTCATCTCCTCGAAAGTTTTATGTGCCAAGTCTGTCCAAGTGAACGCTCCCTTCTTTGTGAGATCTGTGAGGGGTGCTACAAACTGGGAGAATCCCTTAACGTACCGTCGGTAATAAGTGCACAGACCCAAGAAACCTCTCAATTCTATAACTGTTTTTGGCACGGGCCAGTCTCTGATAGCTTGGATTTTCTCCATATCAACCTGTACTCCTGCATTAATTATGTGTCCTAAGTACAGCATTTCCTTCATGCCAAACTCACACTTGGACATTTTCGCATAAAGCGAATGTTCTTCTAAAATGCTCAGTACTTCGTCCAGGTGTTTTAGATGCTCTCCCCATGTTTTGCTGTAAATCAGGATGTCATCAAAGAATACTAGCAAAAACTTACGTAGTTGTGCTTTGAAGGTGTGGTTCATGCACGACTAAAAAGTGGCTAGAGCATTGGTAAGACCAAAGGGCATGACCAAAAACTCATAGTGACCATAGTGACAACGAAAAGCTGTTTTGGAGATGTCTTGGTCCCTTACCCTGATCTGATGGTATCCTGAGCGAAGATCAATCTTGGAGAAGTATTTAGCTCCCGAAAGCTCATCCATGAGTTCGTCAATTCTGGGGATGGGATACCTGTTCTTAATGGTCTTTTTGTTGAGTGCTCGATAATCGATGCACATTCGTAGTGTACCATCCTTCTTCTTGACCAAAACTACTGAGGATGCGAAGGGGCTAGAACTGGGCCGAATATATCCAAGCTCCAGTAATTCTTTGATTGTTTTCTCAATCTCATCCTTGTATCTTTTGGGATGCCTGTAAGGAGTGGTGATGACTGCTTGTGTCCCCTCCTCTAGATCAATGATGTGTTCAAAGCCTCTGTCTGGCGGTTTACCTGATGGAAGGTCCCGAAAAACCTTTTCATGTTTCTGTAGCAAGGTTTGAATGTCACTTGGGTGTTGTGTGTTGGTCTCTGGAAGCTTCCTAAAGGTGACAAAACATTCTGCATCCCATTCTATATCATCATGTTGGAGTACTACCTCCATGCTCTGTGACGAGACCGGTTTTGGGGGATAAGTGTTCATGCCCCTCAAAACTACCCGTTTGTTGTCTGGCCCCTGGAATTCCATTTCCATTACCCTGTAGTCTGTAGTGTATTTCCCTATAGAATAAAGCCACTGAACACCCAATATTACATGAGTATCCGATACATCCACTACGTAGAAGGAATCTGTCATCTGATAGTTACCTAAGGTGAGATTCAAATTTTGGAATCCAGTAGTTGCACTCCATGCTGGAGTTCCCAGCTACTGCTACAGTGAATCCTTCGAACTTCTCGGTCTGAATACCTCTCTTGGCTACCCAAGCGGAGTCAATGAAATTTTGGGTTGCTCCCCCATCAATCAATAATCCTACTCTGTGACCCTGTACTACTCCCCTGACCCTGAGAGTATGGAATCTTGGTACTCCAGATAATGTAGCAATGACTCCCTCTGGTGTATCACCCTGGTGTGATTCTTCCTCAGTTGCCCGTAGTTCTTCTGTGGCTTCCTGCTCATAGTCATCCTCATCACTATCCGAATATACCTCAATGTAGTGAGCCTTCGCCTTACCTGCACACCTGTGTCCTGGTACCCATGGTTCCTGACAAGTGAAGCACAGTTTCTTCCTTCTCAAATCTTTCCTAGTGTCCTCGTCTACCCATGTTTTCTTGGGAACATCCTACTGGAAAGGTTTCTTGTCCTTGTCCCTAACAGGAAAATTGGTTTTCAGCAGGAACTTGTTTTTGGGGACTGAATCCTGAAGATCTCTGGCTCTACTAATGGCATCCTGCAGAGTGAAAGGTTTGTAAGCTTTCACCCATCCCCGTAGTGGCTCTGTGAGGGCCTCAGTGAATAACATAGTCAACCTGCTCTCTGATACCTCTGTTACCATGACTGCTATCTTCTGAAATTCTGAGATGAAGGCTTCTGCACTACCAGTCTGTTTGAGTTGAGCCAACTCCTTGAAATGTATCTCTGGATCCTTCCTGTCAAACCTCTCTATAAGCTTCTGATTGAAATCACCGTAGGAGTGTATGGTGTTGTGACCCAATGTCACCAATCCGTGGTACCACCACTCGTGAGCTTCTCCGTCCAGGTGGAGTGTAGCCAATTTAATGGCATCTGTCTTTGTCATGGGATTGAGTTGGAAATAGGTATCCAACTTTTGAACCCATATCCTCGCTGATCCTCCACGAGTCCCATCAAAGTTCGGGATCATCAACCTGCCCAAGGTCTTTTGCAACTCATAGTTGTGATTGAAACCCTTGTTGAAATTCCTGGGCCTGCTCCTACTCTTCATGTTGCAGAAATCTGAAAAAGACATGGCAACATGAAACTCATCCCCTAAGTCTCTATACTCCTGCAAATAAGCCCCAAAAGGCTCGCTAGGTTCTACCTGCATGACCGGACCACCTACTGTATCTGCCAAGAAGTGATGGTAGGCCTG
Organism: Pseudotsuga menziesii; assembly: GCA_001517045.1. Taxonomy (NCBI): domain Eukaryota; kingdom Viridiplantae; phylum Streptophyta; class Pinopsida; order Pinales; family Pinaceae; genus Pseudotsuga; species Pseudotsuga menziesii. The sequence goes on along the minus strand of LPNX010548224.1, from coordinate 442,025 downwards.
TTGGAAGGTCTGCTATATATGTGCGGAGTATTCTGCATATTAGTGTACGCAACATTTCCACTACTGCTTGTGGATCCCCGGTCTACCGGTGAGGGAGGTGTATTGTTGGTACCTATTTCTGGTTTCGCCGATAATCTGTTGATTACATTGAGCACATCTTTTTGCCCTTTTGCTAAGTCTTGCAATGCAGATACTAAGTTGCGAAACTCCATCCTATCCTCCTCTTCTCCCGTTCATTTTCCCCTATCCGAGTGTATACCTGTTTGTTCCATGTCTGAATTGGTATCTTCTAGATGGATATCCTCAAAGTCCCGTGCGTATCTACTCTTTCTCCTCCTATAGGTTACAAAAGGGTCTCCCTCTGGATTCATCTATGTCTCATTTCTTAAGCCCACAGCTAGCCAAAAAGATAGCTCTGATACCACTGTAATATCCTGAATCCTGATATTTTCTATTTCTATGCAAATATGCTGATACAATCGAGCATGCAAGCTGCCATGCAAAAATCCCTATTTTATAGCAAAAATTAGGGTTAGGGTTTGTGAGATAGAATGAATACTTACCACTAATAAGCCGGCTAGACTGCTCCTAAGATAGTATGCAAGCATCAAGAACTGAATCGAAGATGGACTGATATCTTCTGCTTCCGATGAAACCCCAGCAGCAAGAACCCAGATCAGACAAGGATGACGTTTTCAGTGAAGGAGGTGTCTGATGAAGCTGTCGATTTGCAGGACTGATAGCCTTCCCGTGCCGGAGAGAATGCCTGGTACATGCGAAGTTTCTGAGGTCTCTAGGCAGGCTAGCGAATTGTTCCAGAGAGACAACTGCTCATGCCTCCCCCTTATCCTGAAATAGCTGATAACTGCTCCGAATGAGCACGGTTGGATCTGATAATCACCGGGTACCGGAGTAGGATGCTGATGATGAGAATGGTGCCTGAGTTTCGAAGTAAAACTGAGATCTGAAGACCCAGCGACTGATTAGAGCTTTCTGGCTGAAACCCCCCCTTACGGCTACACACGTGTCCCTGCAACAATCTATTCCGTATACTGGATAACTATGAATGAATGTAAGAGAAAATGGTGAACCTGTATGGCTTACCCTGAATGAGACTAGGGCAAATGTTTCACTGCCGAAACCCCGCTAGCTGAAGACTCCGTCTCCAACCCCAACTACCGTGCTGCACGCTGTGCTGCTATCCAAGAGATCCCAAAATAATCATCATCAAAAGTGGAGTCTCCTTTCGCTTTATCCTCCTTTTATAACTTTCAACTGCGAAAACCCTAATCTTTGACCTAATTAAGTCACTTTATCTTCTAATTTGCAGTTGACTTGCATGCATGCGCTTGGAGACTTAAATGAGTGCATGCATCATTAAATAATGCTTGGATGGCATGCACGAAGGTGGCCTTTGGCCTCGGTGGCCCTTCTTAACCTAATGATGATGCCCTAGATTTCTATGGATGGCATCAGTCCTTAGATGATTCCCTAACTGACAGTAACCACTCGAACCCACAGGAATCACATAGGTTAGCGGTTTTGGGCCTCAAGGCCTAATCGAAAGAGGACATTACAGTTGGGTACAGGTGCAGCGTAACACTAGCTCTTACTGCGGGACAAGTGCTCTTCCTGGGAGTGCTCGAGAATCGGTGAATCTACTGGTACCTATAGACCTACACACATATCACATGTCCGAGAGATTAAAAGCATCTAGGGGCAGACACTTTCGTCCTGCCTTGTTCACTAAATGAGGGAAACAAACTAAGAACAATAAAAAACAACTAGATAATGAGAAGACATCAAATGTAATGCACGGAAATATGCCTAATGCACCTAACCCTACCTTCTCTAAACATGGTAGTCAAAATAGGTTAGGTGAAATCTACCACCAATGTAACCATCTGAGTAAGCAGTTCATATCTGATATCTTACCTTTGTCCTTTAATGTAATCCACGACAATACCTCATCAATAATATGTTGAGTTTGTACCAAGATCTTTATCTAGGTGAGAGCAGGAAACCAGACCTTCTTAAGAACCTAGAAGACTTGAAATTAGTGCCACGAAGAAGCATCGCTCTGACAAGCTTTGTTGATCCATGCTTCTAGCGGACTTATGTATGGGACACCTTCATCATACATGTCTTCTAAGAAAAATTTCTTTACTCAAACATTTCTTTGGGCATACAAGTACATTGCTTATCCTTTTCACAATCATTTTAGTTACCCCAATAATTCTTGAAATTTTGAAATTGTCATCTATATAATTCATACCTTCATGCTTCAAATGAAAAAATAAACAATAAATATTATGGATCTGAGGAATGAAAATCATACCTATACACCTACCTTCCTCAATCTTGTTGAGATGTATCATTAAGGGCTTATCAATGTAGGGTAGAGTGGGTTGAACAACTTCTTCAATGCTTCTTGACGAGCACGACTGAGAGTGATAACTTGGGCTCGTCATATGCTGAATATCTACAAAAGAATCCTCTGTGCAACATGCCTCCCTGCTGCAGGATAAGTATGACGGAGGCATCATGGAAGAATCACCAAAGATACGGGGTCCCAAATCTTCAAACTTTTCGTCATAATGGGCCATCTGCATATGACAACTATCTGCAAAGTCTGGCGATGTTTCATCTTCAATTATGGTGGCAAAAGGGTTGAGCCATTCTTCATCATTAGCCTCACAAGGAGAAGGAATAATCATATCTCGTTCCACAGGATCTTCATAAATCATGTCTTCATCATCCCTACCTAAGGTGACTGAAAGCTCTTCATCCCAAATCGTGTCAAATTCTGGCTCAACCTGAGTAACTTCATCAAGTTGTTCTTTATCGCTGCAACGTATGGAGACAACGCTACCTAGTCTCGAGGAATCATAAAAAGGTGGACCCATAAATGTCCAATAACCATCGTCCTCCGAATTCCCGTCATTATGTTCCCAGAGATCCGATAGGTCATAAGGAGTTTCTGTATGTTGGAAGGGAGAATTCATCCTATCTTTTTGTTCTTCGGCTTCTTCAACTAGGACTTCTGGATCTTCATATATAGGATCATCATCATATTCACCTGCTTGGGGAGTGTTAACCCCTTTCTTGACAGGGGTGTACACAGAGCCGCCAAGGAAGAACATGATCTTCCGCAAGCAAGTTACAATTCGAGTTGTGTTTTCAGCAGGGAGGGGTTGAATTACATGAGAACCTACAACTTATAACTGCATAATCATCACAAACAAGTGGAAGTAAAAAGGAAATAAAAGCAACTCCGAGAAAAACAATACATCAGTTGCGATGTTTGGCTTTCGCAGATGTTAGAGCAATGTATGTGAATATGAGGGAAGTCTCCTCATTTACAGTCAACAGAGAGAAAAAGGGTGGGGTTGATCACTCCATTTCCTTTTATTCTTTGATTTGACTCTGCCTCAAGTTCCAGAGAACACATTATAGCGGCTTAAAAGACTGTGTTCAAACTTGAGATATCTTCATGGCTATGTTGAGGTGAGAGATATTTGAGAAACAGACTACAAGACAAAGTCACAGAGATTGAACTCTTTCTCATGCTGGCAGTCGAGTAGAGATTTTTGTTGTTTCACGTGGAGGATACTTCTCGGGTTAAAGTCTCACAAGTTGTTTCTTTTTTTAGCAGTTCACGAGCAGATCATGGTTTGGTTTATATCATTGTGATGATCCTGTATCATCTCGCATGCAGCCGATTGATGAAATGTTTATTTAGAAACTCGATTTTTCTGGCCATTCAAAATGTTGATTGACAGTTGATTACAGTGAGAAAACTCACGCTTGGGGTTCAGCATGCAACAGAAGTTATAATTTACCAATGGTCACTCCACATTTTCTTTAGAGCATCTCGACTATGGATTTTGTTGTAGTCCTTGAAGCGGATGGAACGTCCACCTACCATCACTGTCGTCTACACTAGTCAAATATTTACAATTAGTTGTTTGATTGTGTCCTCATGGACTACATGAAGCGTTTTGGAGCGCAGGATTAGCCTTGGCAGTCAACGTGAAATTTTTCTTGTTGCTACATGGAGTTCGCAGTAGCCGGCCAACCGAATGGAGATTATCCTCTGCGTGGAAGTCAGTCTATGGAGCTTCGCCATCTTGGTTTATTACAGCCCTCTTTTCACTTGAGATCCATTAATTGGCTCCCGACTCATTTGATGCTGAGATTTGTTTTTTGTCTCGTTTGGGTGTCAGAACTGAACATCATCCATACTTTGCGATTAAACTCAACACAGGGACTTAGGTTTCGGCAAGGTGACATGTTGATTGGCAACCAAGTCGTGGAAACTTGGTGATTAGAAGACAAAGTCTCTTTTCTCCTGTTGATAGTCGAATGCCAAATGGAGACCAACGTTTTAGCTAACTGCAAAGAATAATACCATATTGGGGTATCCTCACGTTAAACAAGGTTTTCCTTGACACCTGGTTTTCCTTGACAGCCAAAGGGTGGAGCTTGGCTCGCGCCCGCATTTTCCTCTGACAATCAAGTCGTGGGAAGCTGGAATATCAGTTTTTTAACTTTCAGGAGGTATCCACTTGGAGACATCGGCTTAAGTGGGGTCGATTGCATTCATTGGCATCTTGATTTACTTTGACATGTAGCGACTGGGCTAGTCCCACGATTTTGTCCACCTTTTTGGAGGAGGAAACATGTAGTTAATGTAGTTAAATTAGATTGCTTTTAACAAAGAGGTAGTTACTCTTTAGTTAAGTTGAGGAAAAAGTGGATCTAGGATTCACTTTATCTTTTTTATTTTATTTTATTTTATTATTTTATTTAGAAGCATGAGAATGGCTTTTGGGTCTATAAAAAGAACCTACCTTCTCCTTTGTAATGATGGAAAAACTGGGAGGATTTTTCCCTAGGGCTTAATAGAAAAATATTGTTTTCGGTTTTATGATTGTTCAGTTGAATACTCTCTATGGTGTGTGGCGTAAACTTGTGTGAATAAGCGATTGTTGCAAGAGGCCTTCTTTCCTTTCTATGTTTGCGTCGGAGAGCATAAACAGATAGCTACCATCCTATTGGAAGGTGGAAATCCTAGCAGTTGCTAGCCTTTTCCCTTTTTGAGCGTGCATACACGGGTATTGATGTTTACACTTAATCAAGTTTAATTGTGTAGTATCTCCCTTGTTTGCATAGCACATCTTCTGCAATTAGGAGGAAGCAAATCTAGTAGCTGCGCCATTGACACAAGGCCCTCGTGGGTTCTCCCTTGACTCCATTTCTCCCTTTAGGTATACTGACACTGGTCCATTAGTGAGGTTTGATCTTTCCCTCCTTCCATCAAACTTTCAATTTACCTTATGCTACAACCAGTTCTCTAAGGCGGGCTCTTCTATTCACCTTGTCCGCCATTGTTTCCAGCCTTAGTGATCTTAACATTAGGGACACCCCCCTTGAGATGGAGAAGAGCCAACCTGAAGCGAGGAAGAGAGGAGTGTGGCGACAATGGCTGCTCTTTTCGTAGTTTCCATTGGGTCGGTGTGCCTAATTTTGGGCTTTGACACACGCATGCCGATCAGGAGCGGCAACAAGGAGCTTCATCTATCGTGCTTGAGATATCATCAATTAGGACTTGGACAACGGCTGCTTCAACCTGATCCTTGTTTTGGGCTTTCTTACTGAACAAGTACCTTGCATGCTTGACATGAGGTATCCATTTGTCACGTCAATCTGAATCCTAGTGGCTACAGAATGCTTCCACGAATTCTGCAAAGGATGATATCGTTCCGTTATCTAGGCCCACAAACCCAGGTGAAGGACAAATGATCACATGTAAACATCGTCTTCTTCTTTAATACCATATTCTGAAGCCAAAGTCATTAACCATTCCACATGATGCACGACATTATCATGGTCACCCTTGAAAACATGTCAAAATGCCTCTGGTAACTCATCTGAATATCCTGGGAAGTCCGATAAATCAAGAGCAAAACCTATTTCCATTTTAGTAGCAGTCGGATTATCAGGATCTTTAAATTCAAATGGAATATCATCTTTGATTCCTTTACTTGAATCATCTAGTGTCTGGCTACTTCCAAGTGTTTCTTCCCATATTTTGTCGATCGTGGCCTTTCTTTCTTGTTCCTCGACACCGTAATCCCAATCCATGTTGGATGCATCGATGAACTACCTGACTAAAGGAAGACTTTTGCAAGGAAAACCCTTATATCAATTCCTAACAGATAAGTTGTCTTCTAGGTGAAGAGATAGCAGAAATAGCCTCATCTTGATGTCTTCAAGTATGACGTTGCTTTCCCAGAGGAATTGCATGAATGACTGCACATGTGTTGTTGCACGGTACTTATACTGTTGGAACAATGGGAAAAGTTCCTTCCCAGCATTTTGAATGGTATACTTGTGTGGAAATCCCAGAATGCATGAGAAATCCAATATATCCATCCACAGTTCGTAATTAGATGCCATCTCGTCAGGGTTCCTTGTCTTTATAGAGCACTTCTTTGTTTTTCTTCAATTGGAGTCGCCAGGAGATGCATGTAAGGTTAGTTAAACAAATCTCACCAAAGTACTAAAAAAAGCAAGGGCATAGTTGATTGATGGGGTGGGCTGAGTTCTTTGTGGAGTCGCCAGTAAGCCTGCAGGTTAGTCCTTTCTAGAAAAATATATGTAATCATAAACAACGAGGACTCGAGACTTACCAAAAATGTCATTATTGCCAGGGTGTGAATGACTCTAGATCAACCGCTTCAAATTTTGAAATGGTCCCTGGCAACGGCACCAAAATCTTAAGCCTTGTCGAGCTTCTTCTTTGTGGAGTCGCCAGGTAAGATCTGCAAGAGTAGTCCTTAACAATAATATCTTCAAAATACCAAGAAAGACTTACCTCAATTTTCTTACTGAATGTCGTTCTTACCAAGGGTGTGAATGAATCTGGATCAACCGCTTCAAATTTTGAAATGGTCCCCGGCAACAGCGCCAAAATGTTACAGGTTGAAATGGCAGTCTAAGCCACTGGTAAGCATATAAGGGAAAAGTGACCATTGTCACCTTAGTCACTTGTCCCCAACTACTTCGAAAGTCAAAGCCTCCTACGGGAGAGCCCTAATTCAACTCTAGAAAAGACACTAAACACCAAAGAATACCTCTTCTGAGGTTATTAGAGACCAATGCCTTATTGGAGTCGAATATGAGAGTGAAATTGCCATGTTGAGTGTGTGCGTGGGGTATGCTTCAATAATGCCACTTGTTCAATGATAAGCAAGTCAACAACATCACACTAAGTATCATTCAACTAATAACCAACTACTTTGCAAGGTGCAATGTTGTAAACAAAAATTATCCACAAAGTATCCACCATAATTATTGATCAAGTATAAGCATTCATCATACCTCAAAAACACAAGTACAGCAGTACATGCAGTCAGATATATACTAATGACAGCAATAGGTATATCATATACATTCAATCATCACAATTAATACTTAAAGAAGCAGTACACACAATTGTGTCATTCATGTGTCAATTCTCATTTATGTAGGCACGTGCACTTAGTTGTAATATATAAAAAATGTTGTAGATACTAGCAGAACGAGTTAGTATAGCAGCATTGGACACTTGAAAAATAATGAACATCAATATACCAGTTATGTACCTGCGTGCACTTTGTAACAACCAACAAGAGGTCTGAAATTTGCAAAGGTATTGTATGTATCATCGGTAAATGTCAGTATAACAACTATACATATTTAATCATTAGCAGCATTACAAAGTTCAACAAATCTTGCTTACTTATTTTAATATTATGCTTAGATTCCAAAAATAACCTCCTTAAAGTGAGCATTTACTTTTCGCATTTTCCTTCCGTACTTGGGAATAAATAAATTTTTAGTTAAGTTATGTCGCTCCTTTCAATAAAGCAACTTATGGTCCATTTGCTTTGTATAAAACTTGTGCTACTAAAGGTTTCTTTTGTCAAGTTGAGATGTTTTTACAGGTTATAGAAACTGGAGGTCCTGGTGTTCTCGTATGCTCTCCTTGCCTAAGAGACTAGATCGAGCACACATCCTACAGTTGGAACCAAATGTTATCCACTAATTTTGCACTTAGTGGATTTCCAGTGATCCGCCGAAGTCATGAACAAGCCAGTTGTTCATTGTCAATGCTCAGAAGGTTCAAGGTTCATCAGGGCCATTTTTGGGCCTCTTTTTTAATAAATGCATGTTCATACCCTGCGGGTTTTTTTGTAACAAATGTGCTAGCATGGCAAACTTTTTGTTAAGGACTTGAGTTCCTAGGACTTAGACGTCAATCCGATCATTCCAAGGGATTTTTTCCCTTGTCAATTATGCAATGTTGAATAAGCAATGTTTAATTTTCAAGTTTTTCACCGCTCCTCCAAAGCTGGAATTTTCGTCTTGGTGATTAAACATTGCGAGGCTATTACAATCCACGTGTCGATGTATATAAGCATGTTGGACATGGTTTTGAGTCATTATGAACATGTACTAGGTCCCCCTAGGGTTCTTTTTAATTTCCGGAAAAGGAAAAAAAAAAAAAAATCTTCCCGCATAATCAAGCCATTTTTTAATGGTTTAAATGGAAATTTTCAAAATGTAATTAAAGTGTGATCCAGACTCCAATTTTGTCTAAGGCATACCCATTTTCACACTCAGAGAATCCTCTTTACTCTGGGACTCATTTTCCCATGCATAGGGTGACTAAATTAGGCCGTATGGCGTTATTTCTCTAACGATGCGACAAAATGTCCAAAAAATGCTAAAAGTGACAAATTGACACATAAAACATACGTCAAAAGTAAAAAATTAAACAAGTTGAAGGCTTGTTGATGAGGTGGCATTTTGTCTTTTATGAAAGGCGATCAAGCCTAACTCTAAACGCGTCACATTTGAGTGGGTTTGGGTACCAAAAAATAATTAATAAACCAAGTATTCGCCCTCTCCAACTCACGTCATGTTGCCCACACGAAGAGTATGGTGATGTGGTATCGTTTTATTGGTGAGGAGTTAGCTTGGAAATCAAGGCGATCTCTTCCTAAAATCAAGGAGTGGTTTTTTAAATTATTCGGGAGGTATCGAATGTATCTAAAGTTGAGTACGTTCCTTCATATGGCTTGGCAACTTGTGTTGTGGCATGACATTTATGGTTTGGTGGAGTACCAATAGATAAGTGGCGCCTACCTCTAATACACTCCACTTTAAACTAAAGTGAATCCCCATGATTCCCTCACCCTCACACGTAGTCATCTCGAGATTATGAATGCGCCACCCTTCACTTACCTCACGTGTTGGATGTGTGGCACCATGTGGTGAGTTGGTCGAGCTTAAGAATGAGGGTGCATCCTCTTTGAAGCAAATCCCACATTTGTCTCCATGAACTCAAGCTCACATTTTGTCATCTTCAATGGTGGTTGTGCCCCCCCTAGGGCATGTAACTTCTATAAAAGCGAGGATTTCTTCCTCATTCAGAATGGAAGCAAGGAACCTCTGCTCTTGTATCATTGTTATTGTTGTTTATGAATAAAATTTGAAAGGATTTCAAGTTTCATGATTTGTGGCAAGTTGTGCATATGGTAATTTCTTTGTGAGATAATACTGTTCAATTATTTTCTGTTGCTAAACTAATAGTCTAGCTTTGAAGGCTCTCTGTAGCACGTAGGATAAGCACTTGTAGCTGTCAATTTGCTTATTTACTTTCTTGCTATTATAAATCTAAGAGTTCATGCTTTAATCGGTTATATTTCATGATCTTTTGGTCTTCTAACTGTGGGTTGTACCAAATCTAATTCGTTTTGTGCAAGCCTGATAAGTGTGCAAATTACCATCCCGAGTGAAAGGTTGAGCTCAGTCACATCTCCTTTGCTTTGGATTATAGGTTGAAATGAAAACATAAGCATTCCTTGCCCGCATCAAAGATCCTTCCAATCTTGCCAGAAAGATTCAAGACTTGAGCAGTTTGTTTCTCCTTCTTAAAAGTTTAAATATTTCTCTCTTGGTTACTGTTGTCCGCCGATTGCACACCAGCAGCAGAAACTTTCCGAAAGCTGTCTCCTCACTTGAGAAAATGGGAGAGGTGTGACCTTGGGGGAAAGCACAGAGCTAGGTACTGTCACCTACTCCTAGCTCCTTCGTTTAGGCTAACTCCTAACGAAGCCAAGGGGGGTAGTCCCTAACAAAGAGTTTTCTATGGCTCAATGTTGTTAAAGTGTTTTTAATTGGTTACGGATGCGGATGGTTGTTGTTTAGGAGTTATTATGATTAAATGTGTTTGTTTATTATGAATTCGGCACATAAAACAAAGCAATCTGTGTTGCTATCAAGAGAATTAAAAGATGAACAATAATTCAAGACTTTATAAAGATGCATCCACAGATAGAAATTAAAATGTTCCAAAGACAAGTGATCCAGATATAATAATTATGCAAAGATTAAAAGACTAGTGCCTGTATGGAGTCAGAGCTCTGCAATGCTTCAAGAAATAAACAGCAAGTCTTGAAATAAAGCTAGTGAATATTACGTTGTGCAAGTGCTCTTGATATGTTTGAAGTATTTTAGGTGATCTTGCTTATGGTGTCAACGAAGGTTTGTCAAGAGTCGGGAGAATGTTCCAAGTTTAATCTGTTGAAGACATGACGGCCCGCCCAGTATCCCAGGCTGGTATCGCGAAGATTGACCAACTAGCTGAGAAGCTTAGACAACAGGGAGTTCTGGCACCTCTACTAAGAAAAACTTTGGAAATTCTTTACAACACTGGTGTGTTGGTTATGGAGTTTAAATTTTATTATGTTTCTCTTGCAAGATTAAAAATCCAATGCCGTTTTTGAATACTCCGATTTTGAAGTCGGTCAGAGCATACTCCGGCAAGGAGACAACAAAGTTAATTAATTATGGGGGAGTGAGTTGCAAATTTTATTAAGTTGATTAATTAAGACTATCCGACAGAGAGCGCTCTTGACCTTGTCTTATGACAAAGGTTCAAGAGATTTAGCTAATCTAAATGCCTAATGCAAGGATATGCAAGTCTAACTATGCTCTCCGAAAGAGAGTGCTCTTGACTTGGGTTATGACAAGTTCAAGAGACTTAATTAATTAATTGATTAAACTTAAAAGAAAAATAAAGATCTAAACTACCCAAGAGTCTCTTTCAGGTTTTTTAGGCCCTAATCGAGAAAGCATCGAGGTAAGTAACAAATCAAAAGAAAACAAAAAGCAACTCTCCGATAGAGAACACTCTTGATCCACCTTATGGTGAGATTTAAGAGATTTTGGTAATTTTTAGGGGTTTTGCAATATTATATCAAAAAAGTGAATAGAATTAAAACTAGCTAAGTGAATAAATAAGGAAACTTTTTACTCTTCTATTTTATGCAAGATAAACCTTTTAGAAATAAACTATCAATCTTTAATGAAAAAAACAAACTTCTAACAATTTGAAACTTATTCTATCCTACTTTACTTTTAGCAAATTATGAAACAAAGCATGAAAATGAGAAGACAATACAAGCTTCCCCCAAATGGGGGAAGAGGGGTGTGGGAGCCGTAATCCCACTTGCTCTTTATTAATTTGTTTACAATGCTTTCCTTTGCTACCCTTTTTTGCTTCTTTTCTTATTCCTGGAAGGCCTTTGGAGCAATCTGCAGAAAGGGGAAAGAAAAAGAGGGAATTTATGGGTTTTTTAGGGCTTGATTCTTCATAATTTCGCCAGCATTTCCGTTGTACCTGTCACAGAAGTAGAAAATCAGCAAGCATATATTGTTAAAAGATGGTAGGAGAGACAATGCAAAAATAAAAAAAATTGAACATTCACATGCGAAACATAAATTTTCCCTAGATCTAATGAAAGAAACTAGATCTAACAAAAGCCCTAAAAACAGATCTAAATAATGAGTATTGAAACTTGGATCTATTTTATGAGCAAGTGCAAAAAAATTTAAAAAGGAAAGGTAGAGGCAGAAGTTTGAAGATGGAGCCTTGGAGTAAGATCTCCTTATGTTTTTCCTCTTGGACAAAGCCCAACTTTGTAGATCCTGAAAGACAACAGTATTAGAAAAGTTCTTATGATGATGGAGATGAGATTGATGCAACTGAGCTCACACCTTTCTCCAAACGGCAAGATCTGCTAAGACAATCAAACTCGAAACCCGATGAGATCAAACAAAATAACTAGTATGCTATGAATATTAAACCGTGATCAATACTTCATATAACTGAATACTTGTACTCATCTAGGTTAAGATAAACTTTGCATAATAATCCAAATTGACAGCTGCAAATGGAAGATCTCATATTCTAACAATAGACTTCTAAAGCTAGTTATTTGATTCACCATATTACTAACAAATTTAAAACAAGGAAAGAAATCACCTCGTAAGATAGACATCCACTAATGAAGAAACAATCCCATAGACCTCCAAAGTCGAAAAGTTTTATTCAAATAAATAATGATTACAATTTTTGCAGAGTTTCTATGCCCAAAAGTCCATCTCAATAGAGCTAAAGGAGCCTATATTTATACAATGAAAGAAGACCCAAAACCCTAAAACCAAAAACCCTGACCTAACCGGCTCAACACATAACTGAGAGCCCAGACCTGAAGATGAAGAGTTAAGAGTGAGGGGAGGCCTCCACCTAGGCAAGGCGCCCCCACTCCAACCCTAAGCTCTGAAAACAAGCCAATGAGGAAGCCACACGTGTGAAGACGCCCACTTGAGGAGAGAGGGGCGTGAGTTTGATGATGAAGGCGTGAGCTTTGAAGAGGAATCACCTGCTAGGTATGGAGGAGCAACATGCTAGGTATGGAGGAGCCACTGCCTGGAGATCATCAATACAAGACCCAGTTCAACCTCGATCAAAACATCAAGCCAATGAGCAAGCTCCAACTCACCCAAGCATGGTCATCACTGAAGGAGGCGAACTGGCCAAGTGGCTGAGGACTTAATGCTCACCGAATGTTGACTGAAGCCGAGTTCTGTTAACTCCAATTATCATAAATGCCCGATGCCATGTCATTATGCATTTCATTTCGCTGAATTCGAATTAATTTGGAGAGATTTGGATTTTCTCCAAAATAATCATTTTACTTAATTAATCAATATTTTCCCCAAAATTGACTTTTTTGAGAAAATATGAGTTATGTGGCTGAATGATGATTTGAAACTTCGATCTGGCCGGCTGGCTGATCAAGAATGATTTTTCGCTTAAGGTTAAAACCTTCAATCACTGAAAACAGACCCCGGATGGCTGACTTATTGCAAATTGAATTTTTCCATTTAAATTATGGAAAAAATTTATTAAAAACTTAGGAAAAATTTTAAAAATAAAAAATTTGACGCGTCCGGTAAAAAAAAATTTGAGGGTCCTAATGACTTAGGACATGACCATAGTCTATTCTAACAATGTCTAGTAGGTTTATATATACTCAGTTGGGCTCTAATAACTCCCCAAGGCCCAGAATTCAAAATTGGGCATTCCAGCTTTTGAGAAAGCGGGAGAAAACCTCGTCAATTATACTCGGCTATAGGCAAAGCATAATTGTCAAGGGCAAAAAACTCCATGGAATACCTTAGTTGAAATTCTACATCTTAGGAGACCAAACCACTCAAAACACCCTACTAGCACATTTTATTACAAACCCAAGGAGACCATGGTCATAATTATTCAAACAAAAAACTGACTAGCCAAAACTGGCTAGACACAAAGGCGGATCATCTGATACACTGAAATCAAACATTTATCATGTTTGTCAACTGGCGACTCCTTAGGTAATCCAACTATGGTACAAAAAAGTTGGCAACATCTGGCTCCAACTATGGGACGGGTACTCGCTTGATCTATTGATCAAAGAGAGTGCCTGAGAATCCAGGAATCTCTGGTACCTACATGTAAACAGAAGTGTCTTAGTCCCATGTATATGATATAAAAAATAAGCCATGATGAAATACCAGAAAAATATTTTTTGCTTTTTCAAAACAAAGTACATGAAATAAACTTTTTTCTTTTTCAGCATATAAATGAAAGATGATACAAATGCTAATATACAAAAGTTAAGATATGACATTCTACATGGATATGATACATATATGATACAAAAAAAAATACATAAAAATACAACAAGGATGGGTTTAGAAAAGCCTTGGGATGACCCCTTGGTCATCTTGGAGGTTGTTTCGATAAAAGGGCTTCAAGTGTTGGCCATTCATGGGCAAGTTTAATGTATCTCCATCCATGGTGTTAAGTAAAAAGAAATGTGTACCAGCAGTGTCTCGAATGATAAACGGGCATTTCCAAAGGCTATCAAACTTTCCATGCTTCCCAGGTTTCTCCCTTCTCTTATCCCATAAGAGAACAGTATCCCCTGTTTTGAAAGATCTCGGCCTAGCTGACTTATCAAAAGTGCCCTTCATGCTTTCTTGATGTCTGAGGGATTGATCAAGGGCAACTCTTCTAGATTCATCCAACTCTATGATCTGATTGATCCTCTGCTCCATTTCTGATTGTTCTGTGCCATATTCACTTAACATTCTGAAGATTGGAATCTGCATGCTGACCGGAAGGGTGGCTGTGAGTCCATACACTAACTCAAAAGGGGATTTTCCAGTTGAGTTCTTCTTGGTGATCCTATCCGCCCATACCGCATACTTAATCTTACTATCCCATGATCTTTTATTATCTCCCACAGTCTTCTTATGGATAGTCATCAAATTTTTATTAGTGGACTCAGCAAGTCCATTGCCCTGTGGATAGTAATCTGATGAATGGGATAGAATAATGCCATATTTAAAACAGAGGTCATTTACATTTTCGGAACTGAAAGCTTTGGCATTATCGATTGTTATTTTTAGGGGAGTTCTGAATCTAGTGATGATTCTTTCCTCGATGAAATCTATAACAACTTTCTCAGTGGCATTTTTAGTGGGTATGGCCTCTACCCACTTGGTGAAATAATCGGTTGTTGTGAGAATCCAGCAAAAACCATTACTAGAGTTATCCTTAAATTTGCCAATAAAATCAAGCCCCCACTGCTGAAAAGGGGCAAGGACCACAACCGGAGTAAGGGGAAGCGCAGCCAACTTCTGCTTCCCAGTAAACAGCTGACACTCTTGGCAACATTTGACATGCTTGTGAACATCCGCAAAAATGGTGGGCCAATAATATCCAGCTCTCAAAATCTTGTGGGCAATTGTATTTGTTGCATAATGGCCTCCACAAAATCCTGAGTGAAACTCCGCCAAGATTTTCTTGGAATCTTGTTCGTTGATGCACCTAAGTATAATACCATCTGGATTCCTCCAACCCAGACCCTCTTGGGTAAGGCAATACCTAGCAGTCTTAAGTCTCAAAGCCCTACGCTTGTGACCTTTAAGGTGATCCGGGCAAGTGAGATGGAGAAGGAAGAAAATGATATCGGAATACCAATGATTGTCAAGCTCTTGAAGGGCAGGAGTCATGGGGCTGAGGAGCATTATTTTCGGCAATCATTTCAATAGCTTTTTCATTCTTTTGGGTAAGCATTCTAGCAAGGCCTTGACCTTTGATCAACTTAGTAGGCTTTATTTCAAGGTCATACTCTTGGATTTTGGACACCCGTGTACCCCTTATTCCTAAACAATCATGTTGAGACAGGATATCTTTCATTGCAATATGGGGAACATATCCAATAACTTTAGAATACCCAATATAGGTCCTAAAATGTTTTAAAGATTTAACCAAGGCATAAGCCTGCTTTTCCATGACGGTATACTTTAGTTCGGAGTTCTGCAAGGCTCTAGTCATGAACACTATAGGTTGCTCGAACCCTTTGAAATTCTTTTGGAGCAACACACCGGCAATAGTGTCTTCTGAAGCAAAGGAAAAGATCATGAAATCCTTCGTGTAATCCGGGTTGACTAAGACTGGAGACCTGGTAATGGCATTCTTTATAGAATCAAAAGCTTCCCTTCCTTCACTAGTCCACACAAACTTGGCATTTTTCTTAAGTAAGGCCTGCATAGGTTTCATTAATTTGGCCAAGTTAGGAATAAATCTTCTGATAAAATTTATATGACCATTGAAGGATTGGAGGGCTTTCACATTATTAGGTAGGGGAATCTTTCTTATAGCCTCTACTCTTTCAAGGTCAATGTTGACATCGTCCTTATTGATGACGTGTCCTAAGAGTTTTCCCTCTTCTATGCCCAAAACTGACTTAACCGGATTCAAAGAAATACCATACTTCCTACATCGCTCAAAAATCTGCCTGAGATGACCAACATGGCTGGATCTTTCTTTCGAAAATACAGTAAGATCATCTTGATAGATCTCAATGATTTTACCAATCAATTCCTTGAAAGCATAATCCATGGCCCTTTGGAAAGTAGCTCCTGCATTTAAAAGGCCAAAGGGCATTCTCAGATATTCAAAAGTACCCCAAGGAGTTGTGAAAGTAGTTTTATACCTATCCTCTTCTTGAATGACTACTTGATTATGCCCAGAAAAACCATCTAGCATTGACATCATGCTTGATCCAGTGACCCGTTGGAGGAGGGTCTCCATGTTGGGGAGGGGGTAATTGTCCTTCTGACATGCTATGTTTAGATTTCTAAAATCTATACATATCCTTAAACTCCCATTCTTTTTTCTAACCACTACCAAGTTAGAACACCATGTTGAATGTCTCGTAGGAGCTATTATTCCTGCTGCTAACATTTTTTCTAACTCTTTTTTAATGATTAGTGCTAACTTAGGATTTATTTGCCTAAGTTTTTGTCTGAAAGGCTTGCCCTTTTGACATTCTGGTTTCAAGGGAATGGTATGTTGAAAGACATCTTCCCTATATGCTTTGAGTTCGTCATAAGTAAAGGAAAATACATCCCTATACTCTTTGACCAAGTTTATAAGGTTGTTCCTTTCTTTTTCGGAAGTACCTTTTCCAATTTTTATAATTTTAGGTTCTGTTTCCGTCCTAATGTTGATTTCAATGTAATCCCTTGGTTTCATTTGCTCAACATTACTCTTTTTCTGTCCTGTCTGTCAAAGATGTTTTCTAAGGCAACTAGACCACGTGGGACAGGATTATTAAACTGGTCGCCTTCTCCATAATATTCTTTATTTTCCTCCTGATCATTTACTTTAAAGTTCAGGAATTCATCGACATTATGAATAAATCTCAAAATTTGCTCATCATCTTTGAAGACCTGCCAATGTTCTACATTATCAGGAACAGAAGGTCTAAAGTTAATCTCTAAAGGACAATCCCCCTCTAACATCTCATTTGATGGCTGAAGAGTTGACGTTGAAACTGCAAGCTTATCGAAGGCACTATTCTGATCTCTAGGGACTGCTTCTATATTAAGGGCATCAAAGAATTCCATTGTATCCCATATTGCATTTCTATATTTTTTAAGTCTTTGACACTTACATGCAAACTGACCCTTAACTTGTTGGACAATTAAGTCAAAATCCCCTTTAATACTAAGCAACTTGATCCCCATGTCCTTGGCAATCTTAATGCCTAGTAGAAGTGCCTCATACTCCACCACATTGTTCGTTGCTTCAAATTCCAATCTGAAAGCAAAGTTGAAAACCTTACCCTCTGGTGAAATAATGACAACACCAGCCCCCTTGCCTGTTCTAGAGTAAGCACCATCAAAATTCATTCTCCATAATGCACTAAGTTTTTCGATTTTTATTTCTTCTTGGAGGGGGTCCAAGAAGGTGGAGTTGATTTAATAGGTCCCATGTTCATCAGTGTGGTAAGCACACTCATTCAATGGTCTTTGAGAGTTTTCAACATGGTGTCTTTTTTCCTTTTCAGGATACAACTTTACAAGTGAAAATTCCGATGTTGGTACGGTGGCATAGGTCCAATCCATTTGAATTGATCCTCCCAAAGTGGCACCCCATTTCCTAGAAAGCAACATCCCCCATTTGTCTGGCACATCAATAACAAGGATGTCCATGGTGCTCTGGATATCTGGATACTTAGCCAATCTAACTAACTGATTCTCAATCATCCCTTCAACTTTAACCGGTCTATAGTCCATGGCACATACATTCTGGTATGGCCTTGTAGTTCTTAAGTCAAGCTACTGCATGACTTTTTTGGTCATAATGCTGGAGCCTGGAACTAGATCCTGAGTCAAACATACAATTGTGTAGAAGAAGATCACACATCATCAATGATACATAAAAAGGGGGATGATCTTCTTTTCTTCGGTCCTTAGTATGTAGAACTATAGGCAGATCGGCAAAGACATTATTTGAAGTTTGCTCCACGGTATTGAAAAAAGTGATCTTCTTAGGGGTAAGGGGCTTTAAAGGATTTGAAGGGCTTTCTTCAGTTTGAGGATCAACATTACTTGGAGGATTTAGGATTTTCAAGAGTCTCTCTCTTTGGCCAAGGATTTTGCATAATTCAAGGACTGAAACAAGAATTTTTGTATTTGCTAGCCAATTACCTAAGTTAAAACTTAAATCAACAATTTCTTTAGTTTCTACTTCTTTGGGAGGATTAGGAGTTGTTACCTTGGGAACATTCTGTGCAGAAGACCCCTCTCTTGCTTTTCTTTGATAAGTTATTCCTTTGAAGTTTTGAGTGTTGTTGATCTGCTCAGTTGAAGGCATCTCTCCATAGTATTGAGTTAAGTTGTCAACTTTTTTTTCATAACGATTGGCCTGTGGCCAATTTCCTATGGAGATGCTAGGGATGTCATCTATGTTGTTGATATAATCAGGCTCGCTTGTCGATGTATTAGGACCACAACCTTCAGGGTGACCATGCTCTTGAACATAGCATGCATAGTGGCAACCAGATTCCTCATGGAAATCTCTGCATGCTCTGCGAAATGGCTTATACTACTTGACCATGTTAGCAGCGTCTAGCTGATGAGGAGGCCTATGCTCATGGTTGGGAGGCTTTCTCTGCCAAGTTGGCTTGGCAGGAAAGGTTCTAGGAGCAGGCTGATTTTGAGTTCTTTCCATTGTTATCACCCTATTCTGTATCTCCTTCAACTGCGCTAAGTGTTTCTGTTCAGTTTCCTCCATGTTTTTCTTCATTTCCCTTTTCATTTCAATCATCTGCTTTTCATAAGCATCCTTCATAGCTGATAAAGGATCCTTATCTTTAGGTTCATTAATTTTCAAAGGTGTTGAAGACCTTGAATAACCCTGGAGGTTGGATTCACCCAATGACTGCATGTTCAAGTCAATTTTAATTGCCATTTCTTGAGCTTGGACCAAGTTAGCAGGCTCTTTGTCTCTTATCTGGTATTGCATCTTGCCACTAAGTGCCTCAATGTAATAGACTAGAATGGTTGGTGCAGTTGGGGTATTAGCAATAGGGGTGGCTTTTGATAATTCAGTGAACCTAGTATCGAACTCATCCATCGTTTCCGTATCCTTCTTCTTTATGTTGGTCAGGGACGCAAGTTGATGCCGACGTTCTTTCTTTTCACCGAACTTATTGGTGGAAGAGGTTTTGAAAGCAGCTAGAGTATCAAAAACATTATCTAGTAAATTGTTATACCAGTCGTCGCCTTTTACATCCAAAGATAGAGCAAATAACTTCATGTATACATCGTCATGTTGGCTAACAGGATCACTGACATAGGCATTGATGCATCTAGAAAAGTTCTTGAGGTGCATGGCGAAAGTAGTGGCATCGGTGTCGGTATACATCGGGAGCTTCTCGACAGCTTTGTCTGGAAGACAGTGGGGTTGACCTGCTATCTGAGAAAAGTCGAGTTGAGTAAAATACTCACCCATTATATCGGAAACACAAGTGTTAATGTTTTCTTGAGAATTAGTTTCTAGAAATAAACTATGGATGTTTGATAAAGACTGAAATCCAATATCTTCAAGGATCCTACGAGAAGCAAGTTTATTTAGCCTCCTCCTATAAACCTTTTCAAGCTCAGGGATAAAACTAAGTAAACCTTCAGAGTTTCTTCTAGTTGAATACCTTAGTAAAACTAAAGACAGTGGAGTCGCCAGATGGATTTCAAGTCTAAGATCAACGAGGTGATTAAACTAAAAATCTATCAAAAAAGGTAAAAACTAGAAAAAACTAAGGTCGTCCAAGAACAAAAAATTTGTCCCCGGCGACGGCGCCAGAAGATGTTGTCCGCCGATTGCACACCTGCAACAGAAACTTTCTGAAAGTTGTCTCCTCACTTGAGAAAGTGGGAGAGGTGTGACTTTGGGGGCACGCACAGAGCTAGGTACTCTCACCTACTCCTAGCTCCTCCGTTTAGGTTAACTCCTAACGAAGCCGAGGGGGGTAGTCCCTAACAAAGAGTTTTCTATGGCTCAATGTTGTTAAAGTGTTTTTAATTGGTTACAGATGCAGATGGGTGTTGTTTAGGAGTTATTATGATTAAATGTGTTTGTTTATTATGAATTCGACACATAAAACAAAGCAATCCACGTTGCTATCAAGAGAATTAAAAGACGAACAATAATTCAAGACTTTATAAAAATGCATTCACAGATAGAAATTAAAATGTTCCAAAGACAAGTGATCCAGATATAATAATTATGCAAAGATTAAAAGACCAGTGCCTATATGGAGTCAGAGCTCTGCAATGCTTCAAGAAATAAACAGCAAGTCTTGAAATAAAGCTAGTGAATATTACGTTGTGCAAGTGCTCTTGGTATGTTTTAAGTATTTTAAGTGATCTTGCTTATGGTGTCAACGAAGGTATTTCAAGAGCCGGGAGAATGTTCCAAGTTTAATCTGTTGAAGACATGACGGCCCGCCCAATATTCCAGGCTGGTATCGCGAAGATTGACCAGCTAGCTGAGAAGCTTAGACAGCGGAGAGTTCCGGCGTCTCTACTAAGAAGAACTTAGGAAATTCTCTACAACGTCGGTGCGTTGGTTATGGGATTTAAATTTTCTTATGTTTCACTTGCAAGATTAAAAATCCAATGCCGTTTCTGAATACTCCGATTTTAAAGTTGGTCAGAGCATACTCCGACAAGGAGACAACGAAGTTAATTAATTATGGGGGAGTGAGTTGCAAATTTTATTAAGTTGATTAATTAAGACTCTCCGACAGAGAGCGCTCTTGACCTTGTCTTATGACAAAGGTTCAAGAGACTTAGCTGATCTAAATGCCTAATGCAAGGATATGCAAGTCTAACTATGCTCTCCGATAGAGAGTGCTCTTGACTTGGATTATGACAAGTTCAAGAGACTTGATTAATTAATTGATTAAACTTAAAAGAAAAATAAAGATCTAAACTACCCAAGAGTCTCTTTCAGGTTTTTTAGGCCCTAATCGGGAAAGCATGGGGGTAAGTAACAAATCAAAAGAAAACAAAAAGCAACTCTCCGATAGAGAGCACTCTTGATCCACCTTATGGTGAGATTCAAGAGATTTTGGTAATTTTTAGGGTTTTTGCAATATTATATCGAAAAAGTGAACATAATTAAAACTAGCTAAGTGAATAAATAAGGAAACTTTTTACTCTTTTCTATTTTATGCAAAATAAACCTTTCAGAAATAAACTATCTATTTTTAATGAAAAAACAAACTTCTAACAATTTGAAACTTATTCTATCCTACTTTACTTTTAGCAAATTATGAAACAAAGCATGAAAATGAGGAAACGATACAAGCTTCCCCCAAATGGGGGAAGAGAGGTGTGGGAGCCGTAATCCCACTTGCTCTTTATTAATTTGTTTACAATGCTTTCCTTTGCTGCCCTTTTTTGCTTCTTTTCTTATTCCTGGAAGACCTTTGGAGCAATCTGCAGAAAAGAGAAAGAAGAAGAGGGAATTTATTGGTTTTTTAGGGCTTGATTCTTCAGAATTTCGCCAACATTTCCGTTGTAACTGTCACAGAAGTAAAAAATCAGCATTGTTAAAAGATGGTAGGAAAGACAATGCAAAAATAAAAAAAATTTGAACATTCACATGCGAAGCATAAATTTTCCCTAGATCTAATGAAAGAAACTAGATCTAGCAAAAGCCCTAAAAACATATCTGAATAATGAGTATTGAAACTTGGATCTACTTTATGAGCAAGTGCAAAAAAATTTAAAAATGAAAGGTAGAGGTAGAAGTTTGAAGATGGAGCCTTGGAGTAAGATCTCCTTATGTTTTTCCTCTTGGACAAAGCCCAACTTTGTAGATCCTGAAAGACAACAGTATTAGAAAAGTTCTTATGATGATGGAGATAAGATTGATGCAACTGAGCTCGCACCCTTCTCCAAAAGGCAAGATCTACTAAGACAATCAAACTCGAAACCCAGTGAGATCAAACAAAATAACTAGTATGCTATGAATATTAAACCGTGATCAATACTTCATATCACTGAATACTTGTACTCATCTAGGTTAAGATAAACTTTGCATAATAATCCAAATTGACAGCTACAAATGGAAGATTTTATGTTCTAACAATAGACTTCTAAAGCTAGTTATTCGATTCACCATATGAGTAACAAATTTAAAACAAGGAAAGAAATCACCTCATAAGATAGACATCCACCAATGAAGAAACAATCCCATAGACCTCCAAAGTCAAAAAGCTTTATTCAAATAAATAATGATTACAATTTTTGCAGAGTTTCTATGCCCAAAAGTCCATCTCAATAGAGCTAAAGGAGCCTATATTTATACAATGAAAGAAGACCCAAAACCCTAAAACCAAAAACCCTGACTTGACCGGCTCGGCACATAACTGAGAGCCCAGACCTGAAGATGAAGAGTTAAGAGTGAGGGGAGGCCTCCACCTAGGCAAGGCGCCCCCACTTCAGCCCTAAGCTTTGAAAACAAGCCAATGAGAAAGCCACACGTGTGAAGACACCCTCTTGAGGAGAGAGGGGCGTGAGTTTGATGATGAAGGCGTGAGCTTTGAAGAGGAATCACCTACTAGGTATGGAGGAGCCACATGCTAGGTATGGAGGAGCCACTACCTGGAGATCATCAATACAAGACCCAGTTCAACCTCGATCAAAACATCAAGCCAATGAGCAAGCTCCAACTCACCCAAGCGTGGTCATCACTGAAGGAGGCAAATTGGCCAAGTCGCTGAGGACTTAATGCTCACTGAATGCTGACTAAAGCCGAGTTCTGTTAACTCGAATCATCGTAAGTGCCCGATGCCATATCATTCTGCATTTCATTTCGCTGAATTCGGATTAATTTGGAGAGATTTGGATTTTCTCCAAAATAATCATTTTAATTAATTAATCAATATTTTCCCCAAAACTGACTTTTTTGAGAAAATATGAGTTATGTGGTTGAATGATGATCTGAAACTTGGATTTGGCTTGCTGGCTGATCAAGAATGATTTTTGGCTTAAGGTTAGAGCCTTCAATCACTAAAAACGGACCCCAGATGGCTGACTTATTACAAATTGGATTTTTCCATTTAAATTATGGAAAAATTTAATTAAAAACTTTGGAAAAATTAAAAATTTGATGCGTCTGGTAAAAAAATTTCAATTTTTTTCTGAGGGTCCTAGTGACTTCGGACATGACCATAGTTTATTCTAACAATGTCTAGTAGGTTTATATATACTCAGTTGGGCTCTAATAACCCCCCAAGGCCCAGAATTCAAAATCGGGCATTCCAGTTTTAGAGGAAGCGGGAGAAAACCTCGTCAATTATACTCGGCTATAGGCAAAGCATAATTGTTAAAGGCAAAAAACTCCCTGGAATACCTTGGTTGAAATTCTACATCTTAGGAGACCGAACCACTCAAAGCACCCTACTAGCACATTTTATTACAAACCCCGCGGGGCCATGGTCATAATTATTCCAACAAAAAACTGACTAGCCAAATCTGGCTAGACACAAAGATGAATCATCTGATACACTGGAATCAAACATTTATCATGTTTGTCAACTGGCGGCTCCTCGGGTAATCCAACTATGGTACAAAAAAGTTGGCAACAGTTACATTTGAATCAAGCTTAGATCTATTTAAAAAGTTTATTATACATTCGTTAGCTTGTTCACTTGCTAGATCTAAAGTGCCTCTAAACCGCAGTTATAAGCCTGGATCTAGCATTGTCTACTTAATACTTGAAGTAGCATAATTTTCCTTTTTTTGCAAGTATTATGCAGTGTAATTTTTATTGTATTTTTGTACTAATCCACTAATCCATGATCATTTAGATTGTTGGTTTTTAGCAGGTCAGAGGAAAAAGAGAGGGAGGTGCTGCTAAAAAATCAAGTTTTTGCCCATCCGGAGCACCCACGGCTCATCCATCTTCCCCCTCCTTCATTCCTCTTCTCCCTGGTCACTTGTAAAACCCTTCTTGATCCATTTGTCAGGGGTCAAAAAAGAGTTTTCCTTTTTCTTAGTAGCATTGTAATAAATCATAATAAAAGAACAAGTGGGATTACAACTCCCACACCCTCTATCGCCCCTTGTGTGATTGTTTACTTTTTGCAAATCTTTAGATTAATTTTAGTTTTTGTTTGATCGAGAAAAATACTCTTTGCCGTAGGAAGTATCATAATCCTTTTGTTATTTTTCTTTAAAGCATCTTTATTCTATTTGGTTTTGGAAAGTAACACTAACCCGGCATTGATCTACCGAATTACCCGAAAGAGCTTGCTCGTTTGGGGAAAAGATATTCCTTGTCGTAGTAATTAGTCTCACAATTTATTTTTGTTTTGCTTTTCTTTTTCAAGTTTTATGTTTTTTTTAGACTAACGTCCTTGCTCGCCCGAGTACGGTCTTAAGACTTGGAAAGAGATTCCTAGATCTATTAATCAAGACAATTATTGCACTAAAATCCTTAAAATTAACCAAGGCCTCCCTTCCCTTATGTTCTACACCATCTGCGGTTCGTCCGATCCAGACTGGTTGTATCAGAAAGGAAGTCAAGTAACTAATTTAATTCAATTCACATCTCAATAAATCTCCCAAGGCGAAAATCTAATGCCTCGATTTAATCCATTATGGGGAAAGTTCACAGAGGAAGCGAGAACCACTGGATAGTGACCTCGGGATACCGTCAGGCTTCACTCTCATTGGTGTAGTGTTGGACACGTCCTAGAGACTCCGATATAGCCCACGTATTCTTCGCGTGGAACCACATCGGATAAGGGTTTTGGATATACTCCTCATACCGTCAGGTATTTATGGAGTTCCCTTCCCTCTAATCCATGCATCAAATCCACATTAATTTTAAAACAAACCAAGACACATTTGCAAAATACTTTAATCGATCAACAACACTATTTTATTTGACTCCATTGGCAGTAATCTGCATTTACAACAATACTCTTCATTTGCTTACTATCAGTGTATATTTGTTGCTTAAACCTTTTATGTTGATGTTATGCGCTATTGAAGTACTTTTCATATTTACAAACATCTTGATTCAATAATTCACTTCATAAAACTCCTAAAAATAATCACGTCCATCATTAAACACTTAATAAAAACTTAAGAGCCTTAGTAACTCTTTGTAGGGACCACCCCCCTTGGCTTCGTTGGGAGTTTGCCTAAACAAAGAAGTCAAGATCAAGTGACAGCACCTGACTCGAGACTTGCCCCCAAGGACACACCGAGCAACTTGAAGATTTATGTTGCGCTTTCCCCCCAGGTGTATGTATGGAGGCAACAAGAGAGACTGTCGTTGTGGTTACAATGGACAACCACTCTGAGTTGCCCTAAGGTTGTACTTGTGTTTTAGGGTTTTACCATTGAGAGTGCATGTTTGGGATGTAACACTTTAGCACCATTGCCAAGGATAAATTCCATTTCCAAAATTCAGTAAACATGGCTACAATGATGTGATGACAAGACTTGTTGAAGATCTAGCATTCTCATCTAGCAACTTCATTGGTATGAAAAGGTATGAATGCAAAATATATTTTCAGATTTCATATTAGTGTTTCATTTTGAAGATTTCGAAGGAAACCAGTATGGCATAATTCTTGGAGAAGTTGTACGTTGGAGTATATGCATGTTCATATTTTTCGGGTATTCCCAATTATCCGAATAAGGCCCCTCCAAGATGGGTTAAGCATGTTCCAAGGTTTCATGGGGGCATTCATTTAACAGCACATCATCTTACATATTTTATGGATCATATTTCAAAGCTTAAGATAGAGCATGAAGATGTTGTGATGATATTACTTTCACATAGCTAGGTAGGAGATGCAAAAGATTGATTTAGATATTTTTGCAAAGGGAAATAAATTCAGTTTCAAGGTTCATCAAAGAATTTTTCAAGTATTGGGATGTTAACTATAAAGAAGAAGAAGGTTGCCTAATATTGGATGAGGTGGCTAAGCATTCTACATTAATCCATCTTCAATTAACATCATAATTGCATCTAATTAACATTCAACCTTGCCTAAGGATTGAGCAGGAGGATTGAAGGATGCGATAGGAGGGTTTCTACAATTTTTCTTCAGAGGTTCTTTTCTGAGTTCGACGACCATAGGAGGCAGCGCTGATTTTTGGGCAGCATCAAGAGCCATTCTCCAGGAGATTAGCATCAGCCTGGGGTTGTGGACCTAACAAGGACTAGGATGTTGATGTTACTTTATCTACTCTAGGAGGAGACTACATCAACATGAAAAGACTTTTTTATGAAGATTCAAGAAGACAAGTTGACCATTGAATAGTGTAGAGGACCCAATATAAAGTACTTAATGAGAAAACAAGCCAGATGTATTTAAAGGACCCTGGTCCCTAAGACACATCTCGTGTGTTGGATACTCTCCTAAAGCACATGTTCTAAGGGTTCTAGGGCATGGGGGGACCATGAATACCAAGAGAAGGGCTAAGATGACTTGCCTAAGAAGAGTGGGTTAATAGCCCAAGTGAAATGACAATAGCCCTTAAAATGTGTTAAAAGCCCATCATGAAATTACAAGGACCCTAACTAAAGTGTTGTAAGCTAGTTTTTAATTATTAAATTAAAAAATATTAAAGTGGTTTTGGGTTAGTGGTTTCCTTTAGTTATAGTATTTACCCCTTATTTTACTCAATGATGAAATATAAATAAGGAGCATTCTCAAGAGATCAAACCACCATTCAATCAATCATTTATCTTTGTCCAAGAATTTGTTTGGAGTATTTTCAGTTGTTGTTTGTCTTCTTCATATCAACCTTAGCTTTTGTAGGGTTTGGATCAGCAAGCAGTCGCACAGTCTTCCTCAACAAGGCTGTTGTCCCTTCCTCATGGAAATCGTAAGTCTTTTCATGCCCTAGCAGGGCTGCCGTGAGTCTATTCATGACTAGCAGGGTAGTCGTGGGTTTGTTCAAGCCCTAGCACGACTGTCGTGGATCTATACAAGCCCTAGCAGGGTTGTCGTGGGTCTATACAGGCCCTAGCAAGGCTGCCATGGAACAGATTAAGCCCTAGAAGGGTTATCGTGATCCTAGAAAGGGTGTTGTCAACTTTTGAAGTAAAATCTAAGGTTGTCGTCACCTTCAGCAAGGTTGCCTTCACACCTACAAGGCTACATCACTTCACTAATGGGTTGTGTCTTCTCCTAACAGGTTGTTGTTGTCATTTGAAGCATCCCCAGGGCCTACGCCATCTCTTAGAAGGCTAGCATCATCATTTAGAAGAAGACTGAAGGGTTTTCCATCAAGCATTAGTCAGATCTTAAGGGTTGATCAGATCTTTGTTAGTAAATTGCAGAACCCAAGGCTTGCATCAGTTGGTTTCATCTCCTTCTATCTCTTGGTGTATTTATATCCAATAGTTGGTAAGCCTAGGGCTTACATCAACGGAGATACTACCTTCTTCTGAGATTTATATCAACATGACAGAGATTTATATCAGCAGTCAGAGAGTTTAAATTCTTCAGTTATGGCCTTACTTGGGTGATGAGCTACATGAACTAGGGTCCATCTCTAGAATTTGTACCAAGATGACTTACTACAGTTATGCTTATGAGGGTGGTCTAAGAGAAACATTTGAAGCAGTGCTTGCTTCTTCAGCCTCATATGAAAAGATAAGTACTTGGTCTCTCTATTCATCCTTATGTGTGGGAAGGGTTAGATGTTCATGGTCACTTGATGTATACTTGTTCTTCTATTAATGAATATATCATAAGAAAGGTTGTTGGGTTTTTCCCTCAAGAGGAGAGAGGGTTTTCCCACGGTAAAAATCATGGTGTCTACTATGCATGTTTATTGTGATGTGATGTGTTTACTTTCTGCTTTATTTAGCTTACTGCCATACTGCTCGTAAGAAATTAATATGGTTGATACTTTCATGTATAATTGTGATAAAGAAAATATTTTAAAATACACACATAATTACCTATTTATAAAAGTAGTTAAAAATTCAACAGGCAAAACTTTTGACGGTGGCAATGGCAGAATACACGGGGGGAGGGGCGGCGCCTTCCCCCTCGATCCAACATGCAAGAGCCAAGAGTAATGTCAACCGAGACTTTTTTTTTCGAGAAGTTTTCAGACTACATGCACTACCTAAGGCCATTACCAGTGATCGTGATAGTAAATTCACCAGGGCCTTCTGGCAGGAGCTCTTCAGATTAGTGGGAACAGAATTAGCTACTAGCACAAGTTATCATCCTCAGAGCGATGGGCAGACCGAGATAGCCAACAAATGGATTGGGGGATATTTAAGAAATTATGTAGCAGAGCAACAAAGGACATGGATTAAATGGCTACACCTAGGGGAATACTGTTATAATACCACTCACCATATGTCTATTCGAATGACTCCTTTCAAAGCTTTATATGGTTATGAGGCACTAAACTTTGCATATTTAATCTTCAGAGATAGCAGAGCTCCTAAGGAAAAATATTGGGTACAGGACGGTCAAGATAATCTCAAAGTGCTAAAAGGGAATCTACAGGGAGCTCAAAACCAATAGAAATTATACGCGAAAAGACACAGAGTCAAGTGTAGTTTTGAGGTAGGAGACTTGGTATATTTACGGCTACAACCTTACAAACAATCTTCACTCAAGAAAAAAGGGGCAGAGAAGCTAAAACCATGGTCCTTACAGAGTAGTCAGAAAGGTTCCAAAGGTGGCTTATGAACTAGAGCTTCCAAAGGAACGTAAAATTCATAATGTATTTCATGTATCGAATCTCAAGAAAACAGTAGGGCAACACATTGCACCATCCACAGAATTGCCTCCCTTAGATGATGAAGGACTTTTAGTATTGATTCCAGAAAGAATTCTACAGGTTCGAGAAAGGAAACTCAGAAACAGGGTAATTCAGGAATACTTGGTAAAATGGAAAGAGTTACCTATTGAAGACACCACATGGGAGGGAGAACAGATATTGCAGCATCCTAGTTTACAGTTGCTTGAGGACAAGCAATTTCAAGCGGAGAGGACTGTAATGTCCTCTTCTACTTAAGCAGCAGAAGCACCCGCTAACCTTTTTAATTCCCATAGGGCAAAGTAGAGCATTCATTCAGTATTATTAAGTCATCAATATAGTAAAGAAAAGCCTTATTTCTTCAGGCTTAAAGTCAACGAACAATTAGAATTGCATGCATGCAAAAAGTAAAGTGCAAACCCTAAAAGTACATGCTAAAGCTATATAAGAAGGGTAGTTGAACCAAAAAGATCATCCATGATTATTATCTTTGAGTTTGGTTTCGAGAGCAGCAGCAGCAGTAGTCGCAACAGCAAGTTGGGGTTGGAGACAGAAGTCTTCAGCTAGCAAGTGTTTTCGGCAGCGAAATCTATCTGCCCTAATCACTTCCAGATAGGTCATCCAGATCTATCATCAAGTATTCATCGTATTCATTCTTATTCAGAGCTACAACATATAAAGAAATTTATCATTGCAGGTTCACGTTTACTGCTGGGAAATAGCTGGAAATACCATAACAATTCACTAGGACTCAGAAACTCAGTAATCCTTCTGCATGTCACCATCATTCTTCTCAGCAAGGGCACACCACTATACTGGGTGATTATCATTCCATTCCTGGCACATCCGGAGCATTTATCAGAAAAAACGTGGAAGAAGAGGGCATCACCCATTTAGAACAAATTAATTCGCTAGGGTACCTAAAGGAGTCAAAACTTCTGCATGTGTCTCCTTATCTCTCCAGGGGACCTATACCATCATTCCTAGAAAGTTTCAGCAGCAGCAAATCCTCCTTGCCTCAAAGACGTGAAGAATAGCTCAGAAGAGGGGCGTTTTTCCTAAGCTTGGGCGTCAACACAGGAAGAGCAACACACTTTCAGCATTATTTTTATTGCATGGCATGTCTGCCTCTTATATACTGAAGGACGAGCATCACTATAATTATTGGTATGTATTCACACCCTCACTGAAATATTATTTCCTATTATTTCTCCAGATCAGCTATATTTTAGGGCCTTTTGGCATGGCACTGTTTTGCATGCAAATTTTTATTATCTTTTAGTACACCTGAAGCATCGAACCCACAAACATATTATCGAAACACAATAAAATATCAGTTGGGATATTACATGATGATGAGATACATTTATATATTTAATGTCATTTTGTATTGATTGAACACTTTTGATCCTTGATTGGTTGCATTCATGTTTCAGGGCTTTCTCACTAAAGTGAAACTTTGGACAGTACCAAGAGGGAAGAACTGACTATAAGCCTGTTTTCTTTTGTAAAAGTACCATGTAATTGTACGCTGGTACTGGGGAAAGAAGGCTTTATGGGATCTAGCACATTTAGTGATTGATAATCAAGCAATCCACATAAGTATATGTTAATGCTGAGTAACCACCAATGATATTGTCCATGGCTGAACCCTTCAAAAGGATTCTTAGTTTGACTATAAAGAGTACAGTTTGGAACTATACATATTTGTCTTTGTATGCCAATCTGCTGCCATCTAGGCTTGCATGGGAAGAGTGCAATAAGGTTTTTATGTCATGTGCAATTTTTGGTGATCCAAATGAACAGATAGGAAATGTAGAAAAAAGAGTATTTTGTCTTAAAAATGAGTACTAGCTGTTGGTTATGGAAATTCTCAAGGACTGCTAAAGCAGGGGGGCTATCTGTTAGCATCTACAGTTCAGGCATTTTGGTTCATTAAATCACCTACACTCCCTGCTGGCAGTCAAAATGTTCTTACACTTTTTCTACATAGTATTTTGGATTTTTAAATTTCTAAATCAGTGAATGGTCAAAATAAAGATATAACCATGGCACCAGACTCGATATAGGAGTACCTAACCCTAAGACAGTTACTTGGTAGCTGTTGCCGAGAGAAATCTAGAAGCGCCCTTCCTTAATAACATGAGCTAAGTATTCATGTTTAAAAGTTCCCTGCCTAGAAGTCCCAAAAAAACACAATTTGATTATTAAGGAATACCCACATAGCATGTGTTACACCGTATCCGAGTGTAATTTGCCAGCCCGTATCCGGGTTAAGGAAGAAGATGTTCTATCTTCAAAATAATAATGTATAAATATCTAATAATTGAATGGATAATGATTGCAATGGATATGGCCGCTATAAGTATGGCTTGGCCATCAAACCTTGAAAAGGCATTTCTCTTAATAACTATATTTAATAATTAATTACTATTACTAATGGTTATAACCTAATTATTTACTATTTTATTGTTGTAACAGCATGCTTTACTCCCAGAGCTAGGCTACAGTGGCAATGGACAGATCCTTTGAAATTCAGCCAAAATGGCCCAGTTCCAATCCCACCAAATGCAATCACAGTCTTTAAGTCACAGGCCCAAATGCAATATACTTTACCATAAAAGGCAAAACTACCACAAGGCTAAGCATATAGACCTTCAAAAGCTTCCGCGTACATACAGAGCACCTACATTGCCAATTCATTGCCGCTATAATAAGGTTTTCACTTGCAAATTCACATGATTTAAGAACAGGCATCAAATTATCCAACAACCATGAACTTCGATACCCAATTCAGTGGTAATGACAGTAGCAAGCCTTACACACACTTTATTAAGAAACATAATTCTCAAAATACAGTTCCCCAACCCATGGCAATGCAGCAGTCAAGTTCAGCAAGTTGTCAAAGCTCCAGATTTTAAAAGACACATTCTGCCACTAGTGAGTACTCGTGTAAAGGACATGACCCATTAGGCCTAAAGCCAAAACAAGTATACCAACGTAGCATATAATCAGGAAAATGAACAATAATAGTTTATGTGAACCAACCTGTACGGGAAGCCGCTGAATTCTACTGGCCATTAGGCGAGCTGCAGGGTCTTTTACATTCCTCACCTCCGGAGGTAAAAATGGAGGGAATTCAACCACATCTTTCGTCGTGTCCTCGCTCACTGCACACACTATAATACCAGAAAATCTGCAATGCTTTCTTCCATACAAACATCTACGTGTGTATCTTCCTGATTCCGATATGGAATTCTTCCTGTCAGAGCAAGCTAGCTTGTCCACAATTATATTATTTGGGGCCGAAATGGAAGCCATTTTCTGGAGGAGGAATGAGTACAGATATCCGGCATTAACCGTCCATGATTATGTCGTATGTTTTTATCCTATAATTTAAAGAGACAAGAAAATAAAATGGATGTGTAGTCACTCATTTTTCATGGTTGAGTAGTAAGTGTCTTAACCAAGTCACACATCATGATTTATTGGGCGGCATATATCGGAAGGATTGTAGCACCATCTACTTTCAAAATTAATCACAGGTTAAGAAAGAATGAAGCGCAAGATCTGGAATTTTGAAGAAGTTGAACATCTTTAGCCTTTCAGTGCATTTATTTATATTTGCATATTGAGAAAATAGATATTAATATTTATATTATACATTGTTTACTCGGTCCGTTAATGTTGGTGTTTAGAGTTATTTTAGCGTTATTTTTGTTGTTTGAGCTGCTTGATATGTTTTTTCATTGTTGTAGCAACATTCTATTTAGAAAGATAAAAAAATATATTATTAAAATTGCTTTTAAAAAGAAATGTTTCAACCATCTCTTCCTTTCAAATTAAGTTTCAAAAAATATTGACAGATTAATGGTTTTCCATTCCTGCTAAATGCTATAAAAGTATATTAAAATATTATTAAAATTGCTTTTAAAAGAAATGTTTCAACCATCTTTTCCTTTCAAATTAACTTTCAAAAAAGTATTGACAAATTAATGGTTTTTCCTTCATGCTAAATGCTATAAAATATATTAAAGTAAGAATAGATTATTAAATGAATATATTGATTTATCAAAATTTTATAAATAATGAAAATATGTAAGCAATTATAGTTGTTTAATAAATATGTAAAAACATGAGATGGGAGGAGCCAGTGGAGACATGTCTTGGGAAACATGAATATTTAATTTTCCTAGAGTATTGGATCCTTGGATATGGATCGAACAACCAAGCGGATATGGATCGAACAACCAAGCGGAGGCTTTGGTGCTCTTTCTTGGTCTTTGTTTTGCTAAAGAAAATGGGTGGAACTCTTTAATCATTTTGGGGGACTCGAAATTGGTAATAAATCATTTGAGATGCAAATCCCTTCAGATATAAAATTGGAGCCTATTTTCAGGAAAATCTATATAGAAATGAAAGCTCTCAAGGAAATTAAAGTGTTTCACAACCTTGGGAATATTAATAAAGAGGCATACAAGCAAGCTAATCTAACCACGAGAGAGGTGGTAGAAACTCTCATGATCAACGAGCAATAAAGAAAAAGAGCCCTACCATAGTTTTATTAATGTTGATAAGCATGCATAGTGGAGATCTACCAAATGATCTCAACTAGAATCTAATAGACATGTGCGACTCCTCATGTCGTTGCAATGGAACATGGAAAAATGAAATCAGTTGCATTATTTGGCCATCAATATGCATATGGGGAATTCGTGTTGGCAATAGCATAGTTATGATTTCCATTAACGAAGAAGTAAATCAACGTTCGTCAACCAATCCTTATATCAAATTTGCATGCATGCAAAGGTGTGGCTGCCTAGGGTGTCGAAGAAGGAGTCAAGGGAGTTCGCAATACCAAGACAAGAAAGTACAAAGAGGAGGCAACACGATGTTAAATAACATGAACGGTATCGAGATGGAAAATTCTCCAATAAATGAAATGATGGGAAGTTTGATCTGGAAGTGGGAAGGGGCTTATTAAGAACCCAATCGATGGCAACGTCAAGTTTATCAATGGGCAGAGAATTAAGTCTGGAATGAAGGAATTGAAGTGCTTATGGCTTGGCTACATTTTTCGAAGAGAATATTTCATATATGTTAATGCAATGGATCACAAGAGGAAAGAATTTGTGCAAGTGAAACCTATTTCCGTGAAAGAAGTCAACCACGAGGAAGAAGAAGCAGAGTCGACTCGACAATCCTTTCAAATTCAGGTTCGTGGTCTGTTAACCTAGTAGATGACAAATCTGGAAATTCTTGGAAAATTGAAAGCCAAGCAGCAAAAGCTTGAGGCCGGATGTGACGCTCTACTTTTTGTGATTGGAGACATAAAAACCAACCCAACTTCAGTGATATCCATAGAAGAATCATCCCCCGGGCCTTACATGACACCAGATTTGTTGTCAGTGATGGACAGTGAAGAAGGAGTTGCTTCTAAAGGTGAAGAGGGGACAAAAAACAACACAAAGAAATGGGGAGAAGAAGACAAGTCTAGGAATTCAAATGACAATACTGACAAGGAAGCCCAAGTTTAGTTTTTTTTCATGGTCAAATGCTTTTGTGTTCTCATACTAGGCACTTTTTTTGTAGAATATACACTAGAACCTTTTGCTTTGTCTGGAAGTATAGAAGCCAAGAAATAGAAATACTCGATACAATAACTTTGAATCTCTTTCTTAGAGCAAAAGAATTGGAATATACAAGGTTAATATTTTTGTAACTTCGTTTGCACTTTGCATACCTTTTATTACAAATGGTTTCTAGTATATATATATATATATATATAGGAAATACAAGTATTCAAATAATATTTTTACAAAGTTTACTTATCTCTGTTTTCTTTAAGTAAGGTAATATAGTTTTTAATATCATTTTTATCGAATTTTGAATTTCATATATCTATGGTGGTTTGGTCTTCCAAAGTTTCTTTGAATTTAAAAATTAAAAATATATACCAATTATGTAAAAAAATTGGCTTTTTTTAAATTAAATTTTAGGTATTAATTAATTATGATATTTATCTCCCCCATGGCTAGTGCAAACAGATACGGATGGGAGGGTGCATGAGAGGCACATGATTGGACTGCATGTCCCTCGTGCTAACACCTCAGCACCCCCCGAACATACGTCTTATAACCTACGAGCTCCTCTCACGATGGCAATAACGGAGGCTCCTCGTACGCACACTTGAATGCAAATGGACATTGAAATCACTTATGAGGAGGAGGAGTACATGGATGAGGGTTTGTATCACTAATAAATCAGCTTGTTTCATTATGAATCCGACTATGTTTGCGTTAGA
This sequence comes from Pseudotsuga menziesii, assembly GCA_001517045.1. NCBI lineage: Eukaryota > Viridiplantae > Streptophyta > Pinopsida > Pinales > Pinaceae > Pseudotsuga > Pseudotsuga menziesii. The sequence goes on along the minus strand of LPNX010548224.1, from coordinate 406,657 downwards.
ATTAATATGTCATTGATCTTCAAGCAATGAGTGGTATTAGATTCTTAGTTATTTGCAGTGAAAAAGGAATGAATAATACCCACTGAACAAAACAAAACTCGCAGGAAACAGACAAGAATTGCTCAATTTAATTACAATATAAACTTCATTAATCCCAGTAGTATACAACAATGTTACATAAAGGAGAATTTGAATCATGAGAGATGAATTCGAATCTACCAACTCAAACTGATTGCATGGCTAACTAGAAGTGTCTAAATCACTATCGGAGTCCAACAAGATAACTCCATATGTCTAGTCCAATCTCTCAATCAGTTATAATCAGTTAAACCAGTTTAACCGCAATGGTAGGTGAGAAGTAGGTGAGAAGTTGCACCTTCCCACATGCAACCATGCATAAATGGTGCTAACTAAATTGGAGGATATCTAACTGAAGCATAACTAAGCTTGACTAGTCACTAACTACCAACAATTGAAGGAGGTTGGTGCCGACACTCCCAGTGGCTCCTAAAATGTAGGGATTGCTCTAGGAGGTGCCTAAACGGATGCATGAAGGTGCGGTCAGTTCCAATTAGCCTCTATCGGTGTTCCCCACACTCTAGTGACTGGTACATGTGGCCCCATTAGGCCAAGTGGACCGAATGGTACTAGTGGACCCAATAATAACTAAATGACTCCTAAGTTGGGAAAATATAATCTAATAGATCAATTGGACCAGGGAGGATTATAAATCCTAACTTGGACAACTGTGGGCCCTAGAAACAAGGCCAAAAGTCACCCATATACAATCTAAAAGATAAAAAAATGTTGCTTAATAAACCAAGGAAATAGGGGAAAACCTCATGGGGAAATCCCCCCCCGCCCTCAAAATAAGAAGGAACGGGAAAATACAAGTTATCTTTAGAAGAAAGAATCTTCCTCCTTAGAAAAATAACTTATCAAAACTCTGCTGCAATTTGCATTAGTATGGTTCTTCTGTGCACCAACATCCTGAAGCTATGAATGTGAACCTCTCAATGTCCTTTTGAATTAATGAACCTGTGTGTTTCGTCTATATGGAAGAGGTGGAGAATGATCAATTTTCTTCTTCTGTGGGCTAAGTGGTTGATCATTCACTATCATCATGTAGCACTTTCCTGGAATTTTGTTGCACCGCTCTATAGGGAGCGAATCTGTGAGGGAAAGAGCAACATGCTCATTCTGATATTGGGACATAATTCTCCTTCTGTCTGTTGGATTCCCAACACCATCCCCAACTGCATCAATAAGCTTTTGAGCCCATCTAGGCTTAGGCCTTTGGTTTGGAATGGATACTGGATCTGGATCTAGAATCTCATGAGGTTCAGCCTCAATAACAGGATCATGCTAGTCTTGATCATCTTCATCTGAATTTGAAACATGTAACCAATCATCATCATCATCAAAAGGTAGTGGAAGAGTGGTTATACCATCTTGTGCTTCGAATGGTGGTGCATCACACAACTTATCTTCTTCAAACTGAACACTCCTCTCAATGAAGCATTTCCTAGTTGCAACCTCCATCAACTTGTATGCTTTTGCATCTTCTGCATATCCCAACATAGTGCATTCACTACTTTGGGCTTGGAAGGCCTTCCTCTTGTCAATGGGTATTTTGTCCCAAGCTTTGGAACCAAAAACTCTCAAATGAGAGACATTGGGCTTATGCTCATGCAGTGCTTTGAATGGAGTGGCCCCAACCACTGATTTATGAGGCACTATGTTCTGCAAATTTGAAGCACAATTTACAGCTTCTGCCCAAAGAGAAGGAGGGAGATTCTTGGCATGGAGAAGACATGTTGCCATCTCCTTCAGTGATATATTCTTCCTCTCAGCCACACCATTTTGTTGTGGTGTGTATGGAACCGAGTGTTCCATTCGAATCCCCTATGATTCACAATAATGCTGGGAATATATTTTGATGTACTCTCCTCCTTTATCAGGTCTTGTGGACTTGATCTTTTTACTGAAACTATTCTCAACCATAGATTTAAAAAAATTAAAAATCTCAAAAACTTATGATTTATGTTTCATAAAGTAGATCCAGCAGTACCTAGAACAATCATCAATAAAAGTGAGCAAATACCTGCAACCATTAATGGATGTTGTGGGCATTGGTCCTGCCACATCACTATGTATCAAATCAAGTATAGAGATAGCTCTATGTGCCTTCCCAACTTCATACCTCTTCTCTAGATGCTTACGTACCAAGCAACCAGAACATAGTCCAACGAAAGTTTGGATGAGAGGAAAACCTTCAACCATTTTATCATTGTGGAGTTGGTCGAGATATTTGAAATTGAGATGCCCAAATCTCTCATGCCAAAGCTTACTGGTGTTGTTAGCATGAGTCAATAAAGCTATAGGAGGTGAAACATGCAAAAAATGTCAGAATTCATAAGATTTAGTAGAATGATTTGCAATACCTTTCACTACAAGTCTTCCAGTGGATTTTTCCGTGATCTCAACTAAATCTAAGTCGAATGTAACTCTCTTGAGAGAGCCTGTATGGGTCATATGATAAACAGACAACAAATTAGTTGCAAGGGAGGGCACATAGCGAACATTTTTTAACTCACCATGTTGTATTTTAACTGAACCTCTTCCTGCTGTTGGAATTTGGGAGTCATCTCCCATGTGAGTATTATCCCTTTTGGTAGTGTGAGGGTAGAGAAAGATTCCTTGGAGGCAACCATGTGGATGGATGCTCTGGAATCAATCAAGTATGCTATCGACTGAGTAAGGCTAGCCTTCAAGGCATGGCACCTTTCATCGTCTTCTGTATGTGGTCCATCATCATACTTCTTTGTTCTTTGTGGAAAAGCTATGTTATTATGCTTGAGGAGGGTAGTCAGCTGGTCGACTTGCTTCTTCATGCAAGAGTCTTATGGATGAAAACCCTCATACAATAGGGACACATCTTCTTTTCAAACTTTTTCTTCTTCTTGTATCTCGAATCTCTTTTGGAAGTCTTCTGATTCTCTTTAGGATTTGAATCAGATGCTTTAGGCTCCTTCCCCTTATGCCTCCCTTTAACTTGCACTTTGGTAGAGTCTGTCACTAGGAGAGCTTGATCTTTGGAAGTCTGGATGACTCCCATCTGGACCAACTTCTCTTGCTCATGTATTAAGGACTCAAAAAAGGTATCAAGTGAGGGCATCTTCCAATTGGGAATGGAAGCTCTTCCAGAATGGAAGATAGAGACAAATACCTAATACTCAGTACCTAGTTTGTTGAGTATTGAGAGCACATGTTGCTCATCCTTTCTTTCTATTCCACGTTGTCTACATTGAAGTGCAAGAGACTTGAATTTTGTAAAGAATTGTTGTATGGTCTCAAAATTGTTAGGATGTAAGGCTATCAACTTTTTCTCCAAAAGGTTTCCTCGAAGCTCATGCTACTTGCCAAACAATACTTCAAGCTTCTCCCAAGCTTCTTTGGTAATCCTTAAACCTTTAAGGTGAAAGAGGAGATCTCTGGATATGTGAGTACATAGAAAGCCAAAATATTCATCTAAGCGGTTCAAAAACTTGTTTTTCTCTACTGGATGATGGGGCTCAACCTCCCTTCCCATTATCATCCTGAACATGCCCTGCTTGTGCAAGGAAACTTGCATATCCGCCCTCCAATCAACATAATTGAAGGGTGTTAGGATCCGGGGTGTTGAAGGTTGAGAATCCATAATTCTCCTTCTGATTAGACAATATCTTCAATTAAGCTATGTAGCACTCATGGAAATTCACTGCAAAAACAAAACCAATTCGCACTATGTCAAAATCAAGCCTTCCCTCTCAACATGTACACTTTTTTAGGGTCCATCATGCCCGCACCGCCACTCTGAATGAATTCAGAGGAAGCAAGGCAATCTTTGCGAGACTTCTGTGGAAACCCAGCTGCTTCTGGTGTACAATGGAGAGTAGAAAGACTTGAAGCTTGCTTGAGGAGGCTTTGATACCATGTTAGAATTAATATGCCATTGATCTTCAAGCAATGGGTGGTATTAGATTCTTAATTATTTGCAATGAAAAGGAATGAATAATACCCACTAAACAAAACAAATCTCACAGGAAACAAACAAGAATTGCTTAGTATAATTACAGTATAAACTTCATTAATCCCAACAGTATACAACTGTGTTACATAAAGGAGAATTCGAATCATGAGAGATGAATTCGAATCTACCAACTCATACCATCTACATGGCTAACTAGAAGTGTTTAAATCATTATTGGAGTCCAACATGCTAACTCCAGTTGTCTAATCCAATCTCTCAGTCAGTTATAATCAGTTAAACTAGTCTAACTGCAATGGTAGGTGAGAAGTGACGCCTTCCCACATGCATCCATGCATAACTAGCATTGACTGAATTGGAGGATATCTAACTGAATCTAACTGAAGCATAACTAAACTTGACTAGTCACTAACTACCAACAACTGAAGGAGCTTGGTGACGACACTCCCAGTGGATCCTAAAATGTAGGGATTTTTCTAGGAGGCGCCTAAACCGATGCATGAAGGTGCAGTCAGTTCTAGTTAGCCTCTACCGGTGTTCCCCACACTCTAGTGACTCGTACATGTGGCCCCATTAGGCCAACTGGACCCAATGGTACTAGTGGACCCAATAATAACTAAATGACTCCTAAGTTAGAAAAATATAATCTAATAGACAGTTTGGACAAGGGAGGATTATAAATCCCAACAGTTTGATGACTGGTGGTGGAGGTGGCTCATCAGTTTGTGGGATGGACGCATGCTGAACCTTCCTATAAAGGTTGTGGGATACCTCGTGGATTTCACATGTTGGATTTTATTTGGCCTTTGGAACTTGTTAGAATGTTGTAGGTTGGGTCGAGGGTCTTCAATTGAGATTTTCGCGGAGTCTGATTTGGTTCTGGTTATAGTGGATTTGGTTATCTGTGCATTTGGTTATGGTTATCTGTGGATTTTGTTAGCGGAATTTGTTGTTCAGAGAGTCACCCTTCGTAAGTCCTGGGGTTTTGAGTCCGCTCTGTGCGAGTCTGGTTCTTATTCTGGTGGTGCTTTCTTCACTCTCAGAATGTATTGGTGGATGTTTCCTTCGCTCTTCAATGCTCTTAGCTCGACTCCTAGTGCTTCTGGGTGAAACTCCAGTAAGTTTTGGTCTACTTGTGACTCTGCTTATTTTTTCAGACATCTTCCTTCATTTGTTATTTCTCCATCGGTTAACGCTTTGGTTTGGACTCTTCCTCGGTTTGACTACGAGCCCGACCCTGTGTCCAGTGGTGCAGTGCTCCTGTCCCCCATCCTAGCACTAGTCTAATCTCTGTCTCCTTTTTGGGCTCTCTCACCTCTCAGTTGGCTCCTCCCTATGCCCTCAATAATGCCTCCGCAAATATGTACTCACAAACATTCCAAGCCAATGTATCCCTCATCAATCTCCTCTGCTCCCCCTAACAGATCCATGCGAAGCATTGTGCACTTGGCCCACCTCTTTATAAATTCAATTCCGTCCCCCATTTAAACGGAAATCGAAGAAACTGAAAATGAGGCTCAACTCACTAGAGGTTGTCTCACCGAATAGGAGGTGAAGAATAAATTTGAATCCCTAGTCCCCAACCCGGGCTATGCAAGAGGAAGAACTTCCCTGCACCTGAAAACCATGGATTACTACTTGCAGCAAAAATACGTTATGAGTTGTGCACTTGTCGAAAGGGGGGAGCCCCACAAGGCAATTCTCTTCAAACTGGGTGAGCTCTCTCATCGCATGCATCAAATTGTGGGACACCTGGGGATCAAGCTGGTCGACTTCCTGGACTCGACCCAAGATGATACCGATATCAAGCTTGATATAGGCTAGTTTTCTTATTTTATGTTTCTGCTTATTTCTATTAGTTATGAATATCTGTAAGCGATATGTATTAAAGAACTCTCCGACTCGATGGTTCAACCTCATTTCGTTTAGAGGCAGATTTTAGTAATTTGATACCGTGAGCTTGTTTTCCCTATGTAGGGAGGGCTCAATTTTAATACTATTTTTTTGTAAATATTTTGAAGGTAATAGAAGGAATCATCTAATTTACAAAATAAAAAATAAAAATAAAATATTTTATCTTATATATTTTTAAAATAAAAATAAATTCTCAAAACAGTGTTATTATCAAAATGTTATAAATAAATTTTAATAAATATATTGGTTTCTTTTACATAAGTATATAAGGTTATATTATATTAAATGGTTGAAAGAAACCTTTACAACTCATGATTTACAAATATTAAAAAAACAATATTTTTTTCCAAAACAATTGAATAAATTTCTTAATGTACGTTCAACCATAGAGATCGGTAGTCATACAATATATTCAAAAAACTTATACAATTATATTGGTTGACTACCCTAATAATATTGTGCAACAAAAGTACATAAAAGCTTAACAAGTTCATGATAAAGCATGGCCATTGTGGCCTTTGTCTATGCACTAGTACTCTTACCTAAAGCAAACTATTGAATTTTCTTTCTTCAAGTGCATTGGTGCTTGTGTTGTGCCCAACAATAGACGGTTTGCCTCTATAGAAGTCTAAAATCATATTAAAATGTATTTTGATTTTGCTTTCCAGTTGCTTTATTGTTATCGTGTGATTTTTTACCTCGGTTCCAAGCCTATCACGCTTCTTATCTTGATGCTTAATATGGTTTAATAGGGTCAATGGATTGTTTCATTCCCTCCATTTGGAAATCCACAACCTCGAAGTCCTCTTGATTTCCCTTGTATCACTAAGGGCATTTCCAACATCCACTTCATGATTTATATGTTGGGTCATCTCTTTTCCATATCGATACAAGAGAGAAACACAAGTCCAAGTCTCAATTGACACAGAACAAAGTCCCAAAGAATATAAGGAGGGCGAGCAACGTAAACTACTCCCCTCAAAAATTAATTAAATCCACGACCTGAGATACCCAACAATGTCCCAAAGAATATAAGGAGGGCGAGCAACGTAAGCTACTCCCCTCAAAAATTAATTAAATCCACGACCTGAGATACCCAACAATGTTTTCCAACAAACAATTAACCAAAGAGGTTGTTGATGCATTGATGATGCATGGTTGGCATTGATGGCTCAATGGCATATTGAGGTGGTAGAATGGCAAAGGCTCAATGAGGACAGTTGTAGTGATGACATGATTGGGTTGGAATGCAATGATGTGGATAGGATTGTGTCTTGGTACCCAATATTTGTTGTTGTATTAGGTTCAGTTTCCAGTACCATGCAAATAGCAAGTATGAAGGCTAAATGAACTGTTGAAGTAGAATGAAGGCAAAATTGAATATGGCTATGCTTCACCAAGTATGAAATGGTTGGATTTATGTTGGTCGAAATGGCCCATACTGTGGTCATTTGTTGAACGATATCAATGTATTTGAAGTAGGGCATAAGAAGCCTTAAAGAAGTCCTAGAAGAAGGTCTTACGATGTGCAAGAAGCCCTAGAGCAAGTACATAAGACCTAGAGGTATCGTTAAGAAGCCCCATAGTTGATGGAAGAAAAAGAGTATGAAGGACATTGCAAATGCATGCAAAACCTCCATGGATTGATATCCCTCATCAGATTGTTTCCAACGGTAAGTGGCACGCCACGTGGTTCCTCGTAGTAGAGGAGATATGTTATCTTGAAGCAAATTAACGTTAGAAAATTTGGTAAGGTCAACCCCAAATTAATGCAAATTTATATGTACATGTCGACCCTCTAAAATTAAAAGAAAAAGTAGTATGCAAAGTTGGCCCCACTTAATAAATACGCATCAATGTGTATAAATACAAATGAGTGCGCCTCATTTACAAAATGACTTGTCCAAGATTGAGGGAAATATTTTAGAGTAAGAAGACTAGGACCAACAAAGGTACTAAGTCTTATGATGATTATTTCTAGGAGTTTTATTGAAGATCATATTGGAGACCCTTTTCAAACTAGTTTGATGACGTGCTTGCTGATTTCAAGGGTATCTTGGTTCAAAATTTCACCTAGCTTGAGGATAATGAGTTTGGAAATTTGAAGATTGTGTTGACACATTTTAGGGCATAATCTGAAGAAGTTGTTTGCAGATCTGAAGGTCATCTTAGCACATTTTTCGAAGCAGAACATTAGCATATTTTCACAGATGTGAGGACTGCTAATGAGACATATCTGAAGTAGTTTTGGTCACTGACTCGAAGGAAAATTGAAGTAGATACTCACATGTTTTGTGGCAAAACCGAGCTGAGATTTGAAGGGTTGTTCAAGGGCATAGTTAGAGCATATAGAAGGACTATTTTAGGTCTACTTGTGGCACATATCCAAAGGATATTATTACATATATGAAGAGTATCTCTAGCACTCATTCCAAGAACATTCATTGCAAATTTAGAGGATTGTTTTGGCACTTATTGAAGGGTGATTTGGACCTTATCTTGAGGTTCTTTAAAGGTTAATTCAAAGCGAACCTTGGACATATTTAAGGGTCATTTTGAGGACAATCTGGTACACATTCTTCATAAAATATTTTCTCTTCTTTGTGCAACTCCAAAAGTGACTTGATTAAGGGCATATTCCACATCAGTTCAAGCAGCTAATGAGGTTCAAATTGATCTTAATTGAGATAGCAAAATCTAATCAAAGAACAGATTGGACAAATTTGTTAGAGCTCATTGTGGTTGAGAGAACATCTCAATTGTGCCTAGGGCATGTGAACAGATGGTTGGATAGTTGATTCAGTGATTGAGTTGCAGTTGTGTAGGTAGAGCAAGAGCATGCAACATTGACAGAGTGGTTCCTGATTGCAAGCCAAGTCTTGCACTTGAGGATTGGATTCCTCACCTTTTCTCAGCTGGAGCTCAGAAAAGCAAGTTGAGCCTTGCCTTGAGATTTGGATATTTCTACTTCAGTTGGAGCTTAATAATCAAGAAGATTGTATTCTTCCACATTTATGTATTCATCTATGGTTTTTTTTATCAATATAATGCATATTGAGTTTTCCATATAAATCTGGTGTTCCTCTTATGATGTGCTTCTACGGTTGATGATCTAATAAATATGAATGTCATGTTAAGCAGTTATTTGTGAATGTTCATATCTATATGTAAGCAATTGTTACGTAAAGGAATGAATTTTGTTAAGAAGATACACATACTTATTCATCCCCCCTCTCAATGTGCCCGGTGTGTTCAACACAGGTGGTCACAGATAGCTTACCTTATCCACCCAAGCATGTTCATTGGTTCTATGTCACTTGCAGCAACAACAACCACACCCCTGTCCTTAGCACCCTAAGCTATCCCACCTATATTACCAAAACCAAAGAGAAGAGCCATAATACAAGACTTGATCTCAATGAAGAATAAGGAGTAGCAAGGCAGAGAGCACATGGAAGATAGGATAATCAAATGCTTAAGATAAATTCGAGGTGACTACACATTTAATACTTGTTACTTGGATGTCATTTGGACGCTATATGGTGAGTGCCTCCAAAACTTTGATGAAACAAAAACAATTTTAATCCTCAAGTTCATGATGATCCATCTTAATCTTATGGCATTCTCCTTCTCTCCAAAGTTTTGCTATTTCATATTGTCACTCCTTTGTTGAGCTTAGTTGCCTCATTTGCAAGTTGATCCACCGTGCTAATGGAGGGATTTTACTTCTCAAATACCCTATAGATTCCAAGTAATTATGTCATGTATCCTACTCTAAATCACACCTTGCTTGATTTATTGACTCCTTGCCTTCTTGATGACATGGAGGAAATTGCCAAAGATAGTGATTTGTTGCCAAGTGAGTCCTTTCACAAATTTTGTTTTTAGGTAAAGGGAATATACCTCTTTTTTATTATAAATCACAATACCTAATACAGAGAAAACTTTATTACTTCTTTTCCATCAAAGTCAAGAAGGACCCCTCGCTTCAGCACCTTAATTATTATTATTATTACTATATATATATGTGTGTGTGTGTATAATTAAAAGTTTTATTAATATATTTTTAAGTAGTGAAAAAGTGTAAAGTCATAGTTGTTGAGTCGAAGAGGCGCATTCTACATCCCAGCAAGGGGAAATGTGTAAGTTCTTTAGTGCTCATCCTAGAGCTCACATGTGTCCTTTATAAAAAAATAACATGTCGGCTCAATTTAGATTTAAAATATTTCTTAAAACCACATATATAAGCCTACAAATGAAAACCATAAACATTTTGTTCATATTTCCTCAACATATCCACTCTAAAAATGGGGTTTGCACTCAAAAGAAATTTGATCACTTTAAGCCCTTGGTAGATCCTTTTTAAGATAAATCCATGTTGATTTAATATACATGGAATTATATAAAAATTTTGAGTTTTCCATTTTAAAATATAAACCATATTTTAATGTATAAAAAAAGTTATCTCTATGGAGTATATTGAATTGTTATAATCAAAACTTAATAAACAACTTTTCAATAGTAAAAATGTTGAAAATATATATATAATTGTTTAATAAATACGAAATTTTTTTGTCAGGAAGAAAAAAGCATGTCCTTGTTATTCTTATTAAGAATCAAAGGACATCAATCCTGCCATCCCAAAATGGGTTACATTTCAGAAGTATACAGCTCATATTTAAGTTAATCTCCTCAAGACGCTGCCAGGGGGAAAGGAGATACAAATGTGTAAAGGCTCCCATCAGAAGTATTGTCTCATCATGTATGGAGTCAGTCATTTCATCCTCATCTACCGAGAACCAAAGGGATAAGATATGCAATCTAAAAGAGGCCGTTCAATGAGCGGCATGTCAACAATCATTAGAGGAGTAAGCTCCCCTATCCATGCTCAAAAGAGCTGAAAAGAATCATGTGAGACCAGATGATCCTCCATAAATTCATAGAAACAACCATTACCCTGTGAAAAAGTGAGCAGTTTTAGAGAGACGATCAACAATCCGATTGTGTTCTCGGTAGATGTGAGTGAACGATAGATCCAGAAAGCTAGTAAACAACTTTTGTGTTTCTCGGCACCAGTGAAAGAGATCTGGTGGGGAGAGAGCAGTCAAACCCTTAGCCCAATTAATGATGACCTGTGAGTCACCGAATATGTGGGATAAGGGGATCCCCATCATATGGGAAGATAGCAGAAGTGCCCAAAGGCCAAGAAGTTCTGCTTTTGTATTGGTGCCATATCCAACCCCCAATGCGAACTCGTAATGATGAGACTCATTCAAATATAAGTTGTACCCAACACCAGCTGTCTTGTTGGTTGAAGCACCATCAAAAAAACCACATGGGAAATACATACAGGGAGGATTCCCTATTTTCCTGTATTTTTTAACTTTGACAGGCACATGGTTTGTAATTTGTTGTACTATGCTGTGAACATTCCTTTTCTTTCCTTCGAAGATGGCAAGATTACGGGCTTTCCATATGATCCACATCATTTGGAATGGAATAGACCGTAGAGACGGTTTCTTTGAGAATTTACTTGCCCAATTCCAAACAAATGAGGAAGGAGATTCTACATGAGAAGTATATGGGAGCTGGAACTGATCACATAAGTGACCAAGAATTGTTTTTCAGACTGTGCAATGAGAGTAAATGCGTGCAACTGTCTCTTCATCAGAATAGCACAGTACGCAGATGCCTGGGCCAGATTGACCCCTTTTTTGGAGATTATCCTAGGTGAGGATTTTAATCCTTAAGACCAACCAAATGAAATAGCCTATTTTGCGTGGAAGAGCACTATTCCATAATAAAGTGTCAGAGCTATGTCCAAGTGGTGGAGAGTATGATTTAACAATACAATCGTATGCATGTTTAGCATAAATGGAGCCTTCTAATTTGTTGTAGTCCCATACAAGTGTATCGGCTTGTGTAGTGAGATGAATACCACCCATAGCCAGACTTGCAGTATATGAATCCCATGCTTCTTTCCAGACCCCATCAATACCCAATTCATCGGCCGTATACCAATAGTTCAGAGAGTCGAGTAAAATGTTGTGAGCCTATGAAAAAGTACAGATGTCCAAGTCCTCCAGGTACGATCTCAGCTCCTCAGGAAGGATGTAGGAGGAGTGAGCACCGATAATCGGGTCAACACCGATCAAAATATCACTGCCATTACCCACTTTCCAAGCCAGGTGACGACCCAGCCAAGGTAGGGTCTGTAAAAATCCTCTCCAGATAATGGATACCCTCCGGGTGCAAAATTTATTTTCTCTAAGCCAAGCCACCACCGTTTGATTTTTCATGTATTTTGCGGTGAGGACACTATGCCATAGTCCATCCTTCGTCATCACCATCCAGAGATTTTTTAGGCGTAGAGATATGCTAAACCAATGCAATTTTTTTATCCCCCATCCTTCATGTTCCTTTGGCCATGAGAGACACTGCCAGCTGACAAAATGAAATCTTCGATTATTCTCTGAAGATCCCCATAAGAAGGCAAACATGATGCTCCTAAGTTTATGCAAGATGGACGTTGGAATAGGAGCTAAACCTAGCCAATACACCGAAATGCTGGAGAGCATAGATTGAACAAGAATCAATCTACCCCCAAGGGAAAGAAGCTTGTGGTTCCAATTACAGATTCTCTTTTCAAATTTCTGAACCAACCATAACCAATCGCAGGCACTGTATCCGAGAGGCTTAAGGTAGAACCCCAGATACTTAAACCCATTTTGAACTGGTTCCATCTGATAAGGTAGTACTCTGGCTATGTCCATAAGAGAAGCATCATCAATATTATTATAAAGGAAACATTATTTATCCAGACTGATCCTCATGCCGGAAGCTTTACAGAAGGTCTCTAGTATAACATCAAAAGCAACCCATTCCCGAAGAGTGCCGGTGCCCATAAGAATCACATCATCCACAAATAGGAGGTGGGTAAGCGCAAGGGAGGATGAGATCTGAATGCCTCTGATAAGTCCATTTTGTCTGACATCCGAGATAAGCAGGCTGAGACCCTCTATGACAAGGATGAAGAGGAGAGGAGACAAGGGGCAACCTTGACGGATACCACGTAATGCTGGAAAAAACTTCGAGGGGGTCCCATTAATCAGGACAACAAAATTATCAGTGGAAAGACAGCCCATAATCCAATTGACAGTGAGAAGTGGAACACCAATTTGAATCAATATGAATCAGATGAAGGTCCAATTTACACGATCGAATGCCTTGATGAGATCTAGTTTAAGAATGAAGGCACAGATATTTTTTGTTCTAACGGAGTGGAGAATTTCTTGGACAATGCCTATAGGCTCAGTGATCTGCCTATTTTTCAAGAAGCCAAATTGTTCTTGTGAGATACCTGAGTCCAAATAGGGCTTGATCCTGACTACAATGACCTTTGCTATCAACTTATACAGTAGGTTACATAAAGAGATTGGCCTGCAATCAGCAAAGGTCCGAGGCTTATCCAATTTGGGGATGAGCGCAAGGAAGGTCGAGTTTAGGGAGGAAGGAATATAGCCCATTACCCTAGTCGAGTCCACAGCTGACAATAACTCTTAACCAAAGAGATCAAAGGAGTGCAGATAGAACTCCAAAGGCCATCTATCAGGGCTGGGGCTCCGATCTTTTTTAAAATATTTCAGGGCAAATTCAATCTCCTCGAGAGTTACTGGGCATGTAAGGTTTGTTGCTTGCTCGTTTGAAATCATCTTAGGAAAAAGCATGACTACCTTGAGTTGATGAACCAAAGAAGTATCACCATCATCCTTATATATACAAGCAAAATGTGACTTACCCAGATCTTTAAGGGCAACCTCATCCTCATAACTAGTACCTTCAGCATTAGCCAGCGACCATATCGCATTTTGATTACACCCGCCAGAGGCTATCGTATGGAAATATTTGGTATTAGAGTCACCCTGAAGGGCCCACTTCATCTTGCTTTTTAATTGCCAAGTGAGCAGGTAATGGTCAAGGATCTTCTGCTTTTCTGTTCCGAGCTGTTCCAAATGTGCCATTTCATCCCTGGATAGGATGCCATTAGACAGGCCCGAGAGGAGCGATCTGATAACTTGATCAAGTGAGTTTGACACAGAATCCATACTAGCCAGCTTGTTTTTAATCCATTCCTTGGCTTCATCTTTGAGGATACGCAGCTTATGGATGATAGAATCAATGCCTAAGGGGTTGTCATAATGTGCAAGAAGAGACCAACACCCCTTAAACCAATCAGTGAAAGAGGAGTCATTAAGCCACAAGCGGTTAAATTTGAATGGATAGTTATATGATCCCCTCTTTTTGTCCCACTCGAAGCAGATAGGGTAGTGATCGGATATGTTAGCACAGTGAGTCCAAACCCTGTGAACTCCCAATGAAGGGATCAAGGATGCAGATATTAAAAAATGATCAAGTCTCTTACATATACCTTCTACTCCCACGCGACCATTACGCCAAGTAGGCCCAGCATATTGTGGTGCCAGGTCCAAAAGACCCACCGAGTCAAAGAGGGATAAAAAATGCTGAGAGAGGGGATCAGGAGAAGCTTTTTTTATCCATATCTCTGAGGAGTACAGGGTAAGGTTGAGGTCCCCACCTAAGACAAGATTTGGGATGCTGAGTAATCCCCCACGATGAGCCTCTTCCCAAAAAGATTCACGGTCTTTATAAGGTCCATAAACATTGAGGATGGAGATAGGAACTGTCATCCCACGAACAGAAGCCTGAACCAAAAGACCAGCACAAGTCTGGAAAGCCTTACACTTTATCTTTTGAGGATTCCAGGCAGTGAGGAGGCCTCCTGAAAGGCCCGATGCACTGACTGCACAGTACTCCCATGAAGGAAGGATCTTTGAGAAGGAAAGTAAAGCAGGAGAGGAACTACACATAGTTTCCTGCAAAAGGATCATGTCTGGACCAAGAGTTTTAAGGATAGAGCGAAGGTGATGGTTTTTGGTCTTACCACCGAGACCCCGGATGTTGAGGGATATAGGGAGGAGAAGCTGAGGAGAGGTCAATCTTCAAATTGTCCCTTTTCCCTTTAGATTTTTTTTTTTTTCGGATAGTCACATTGGCACAACGGATGGAGTTGAGGTGTAGGGTTGAAGGGGAGGATGGGGTTGTAGCCGTAAATATTGATAAGGATTTTTTAAGAGAGGGGTCGAAGAAAGAGGGAGAAGTAGTAGGACTACAGGAGGGAGAAGTAAGGTTCGATGGAGATCGAGGGTGTGTAAGAGGAGGAAATTCCACCAAAGAAGACAGAGGTGGAGGAGCCTGAACTTTATAGCTCAGCGAAGATGGAGAAAGTTGTGTGAAATGTGAATGATCTGGTGTGATGTCGGGTGGAGAGTTCAACGATGTCGAGGGAGACTTGTGTAACGTACAAGTATGTTCGGCTGATAGCAAGGAGTCGCTAGGGGGTGACTGGTCCTAAAGCGGTTCGAGCTGCGAAGACAGTGAGTCAGAAAGGGGATTGGAAGACAAAGTGGGGGCAGGGACAGGAACTTTGTTATGGAACAAAATCAGATCGTTGACAGCATCCAAAAAGGAATCAGAGACAATTTCAGAAGGAGTGGGAGTGTCAATGTGTGTACCTAGAACCCGATGCACAGGAGCAGAGGGGGCATTTGGTGTGGAGCCCTTCGGAGGGACATCCAAGCCCAAGTCATCACTTCCTAGTCGTAAGTCTGGACAAGTTAGTCTCAGGTGGCCAACCCCGTGGAAACAGCTGCATCGAAACGACACATGAAGGTAGTCAAGCCTCTAGATCAGGAGGCGCTCATTGTATAGGATTTCCACCTCCGCCGGTAAACCGAGGGAAACATCCAGCTCCACTGGGACCTTGGTGACCCTCTTATTGAAAGCTAGATGAAAATCAGTCTCGACTACAACAAACCGGCTGATTATATTGTCGATGCCTTCCAAGATCTGTTTATTCCACAGAGGGAAAGGAAGGTGAGGCATAAGCACCCAGAGGTGGCGTTTCGAGATTCTTTCCCGGAGAAGGTCGAAACGTGAGTGCCATTGCCCAAGAACCAGAGATCCTTTCCCAATACGCTAGATACCTTCAAGAATGTGAAAACAGTGTTCCTCCTCCAGGAAAACAAATACTATCCAACCATTAGATAACAGACTAATAGTGGGGATATAATCGAAGAGGGGCTTCCAATGCACCGTAGCCCCATTCCACCCAGGTCGCCTTGTCCATCCTGCAATATTCCAGTCTCCCAACTAGAGCACGTGAGCAGAGAGAAGAGACACGATCCATGAAGATATCGTGGCCTAATACATAACGAAAACGCCCCTCCTGGGCTTTAATAAATTTTGCACGTCTCGTCCGACGAAAGCAAGGAGCAGTCGACTCAGCCATGTGAAAATGACCCACGAGGTCAAACGCAAAAGGTTCTAGAGTTGAAGACAAAACCCCCGAGTGTAGTTCTAAGGTCGAGGTAATGGTAGCCCCACAGACATGATCGTCGAAAATCTGGTAGAGATCCGAAAGAGAGGGGTTGGGCTAGGACAGAATAGCAGAGCCGATAATACCGGGAACCCGTCCCCCAGTACCAACATAGAAGAAATGAGGTCAACCCAAGAGGAAAAAACACCTCTACTGAGCCCCAGGGAGCCCTGAATAGTCAGTGTATCTAGAGGAGAGGCAAGGCAAAAGGGACTGCAGGCACGAGGGAAAGAATCCCAAGAGAAACCCCGAAGATAGGACCCCCATCCCCCGACACCGACAATGGAGAACCCAAGTCAACCCACGGAGTACAGAATACAAAAAGGGTGTAACCCTAACATAGCCAGGAGGTTTAACCAATGACAACACCAAACCGAGAGACATGAAGAACCCAGCAAAGAGTCAGGTGGATTAAAACCCCACACTGCTAGATGAAACGAGCAAAGACCCGAGAAGGAATCGCGCATGAGGAGTCCTGTATCAAGAAAGACAAAGGGTATAAAAATACACAGCGAAAGAAACCCAAAACCCCGGACCACGTCATAACATGCCCAAGTCAACCCAGTACGTGCCAGGGGTGAAAGGTGACAGATAAACAAAAACCACGAAGGAAAACCCCATGCAGGGGTGGCAAGCAAGAAAATACCCTCAGTGCAGCCAAGAAAATGCGACAACTTCCCACTTTTGTTTATACTTGGTTGGTACTAGTCCCCAAATGAAGGGGAGGGACTCCAAGTGTGGCCGCAGACTGGGGATGATCACCCTTGCGGTCCAAACCCTAGCCAAAAACCAGCTACAGAACCCATAAATGGAGGATAGTCCCACCTCGTAAAACAACGGAAGGGAGAGCAGATACGAGGGCCCTAAAACCCAGCAGTGGCACATAAGGGTATGTGGGAGAGCCGCCATGGAAGGACCTCTGCACCTACACTGCGCTCATACCTCACCCTCGCCATTCTCACGCTCTTACCACTTGCTCCTTACAATTATCATCTTTGGTTTATGTCTTTCCAATCACAATTATCATGAGGCTGTGGTTCTAACAATGCCAAGTATTAAACTTATGTTTTTCAAGGCATGTGCTATGCTTTAACATTAATAAATAAAGTGAAGAAAAATAATGAAGTAATGTTTTTCCAATCACAATTATCATTAACAATGCCAAGTATTAAACTTATGTTTTTCAAGGCATGTGCTAGATTTAACATTAATAAACAAAGCAAAGTGAAGAAAAGTAATGAAGTAATATGATTTAATCCGGTAATAAGAAGTTTTGCTATGATGTAAGAATATTTTGCATTTTTATTTTTTTATATAAAATGTTTGCGTTTTAATTTTTTAGATTTTTTCATTTACATTAATATAAGTTTATTATTTACTATTTTTCATATTTTATAATCTACATTTTTAAATTTAATTTTTTGTTTGGTGAGATTTATTTTTAGATATTAAATTATGATGTATATAATGTTTAAGATAAATATTTTGTATTTATTAATGATTTAGTTTGGAGATCGTGAAAGAAAACTCCTCTCAATTATTAAAAAAATATGGAAACAACAATTAACACTTTACAAAAAGAGGTATTGATGTTGTATAAACAATTGTAATATGCACATATTTTAGGTATATCTAATTTAGCAAAGGGCAGTTTCAACAAGGAATGTGATAGGGATACCAGTAAGAATTTTTTTGGTATTTGCACAAAGGGAAGGGGGAAGCTAAGCAATAAGCATATTCACATTGCAACCAATTAACCATTATGTTAGGAGGCACTACTTCCTTATGACTACCCACATTGACATAAAGATCATGGTATATTGGAGCTTATATGTTGTTGAGGTCTACATCTCACAACCAAAACTAAATCAAGTAGAAATTTATAAAGAAAAACAACCATCAATAGACATAAAAGAGCATTTAGGATCTAACTTAATAGAAGAATATTATTTCCTTAATGACATTAAAGATGTAAAAGTGTTGAGAAGGTGGGGGATTATGAAGTGAAATGTGTAACGAATTAACAATTGGCCAACCAAGGATAATAGTAACATCCTTCAAGTTAGTTGTTTTTATGCCACAATGAATTAGAACCTTATGCATTTGTTGGTATACAATTTAGAAGGGAAAACAATCACTTCTTCAATTATTTGCACTAAAATTGGCAAACAAGAAATGTACATGAGATTCAAAACTAGTATCCTCATGGCAAACAACCCTAGTTTACCATTCACCCAATGGGCAATTTACTTCAACACATAAAAATTACAGGAAAAAAAATCCAAAATTATAATATGTTTTGGTTTAGCTTTTTGGATAAATCAATGGGGCCATGGATCAATAGTGAAGATTGCAACATGATAAGCCACATGCTAAAGTTCAGCTACTCCAAAGACAATAAGTCAAGCCAAGTGATTTTAACAAAACAGTACCCCCAATCAAAATACTTAGACAAATGCAAGTGCTTATGTTCAATGATTTGCCCCTCAAAGGATTGTTTCACCAACAAAAGCACATTGCTTGTGGAACCAAAAACTTTCTTTATGAGAGCATTATTTGCACTCTTATTGAGGAAAGGATTAAGTGAAAAAGTGAACATGTAACAAAAATAATGCATTTACTCCAATAAATGACAAAGTTACTAAGTCAAGGCAAGTAGTAATAACCAAAGTTGCGTATATCATGTCAACAAATATATCGTTGAAGGTCTAGAATGGAACTTATTGGCAATATCAACAAAAATATTGGAAAATATCAACAAATGTTGTAAAACTTCAAAATAATACAAAAATAAATATATTTTTTCAATTTTTTTCACATCTAAAACAACAACATCAAATAAACACATAGCTACATAAATATGAAAGTACCACTAACATATAAGATGCATAAGATGTCAAATGGTGGATCATGATAACATATCAACAATAATCTAAAAATACTTGAATATGTTTGTGATAGAATGATATAAAGTCACATCACCTGTATCCCGTGAGACATCATGACTCATGAGGCATCTAGATACCACATACTATGTAGTACACTCATAAAAAATAGGAATCATCAATCCCCTCTACCCCTTTTACGAGCAAGGGGTGCCACTCTTCCTTTGGAAGCAATAGGTGGTCTTGTAGGTGTTGTAGATGATCCTAGGGTGGAACTAGAAGCTCCAATTGTTCAAGCTTGGTGGAAGGTAACAAAACTGAGGTGGAAGCCAATGTGAGCTATCTCCTCCCATAGTTACATATCATCAAAATCATTGCCTATATTGGGATCTTATTCATCAATAGCACCCTATGCCTCCTTCCTCTAAGCTCTAGCCCTTGCCTGTATCTCAAATCTCAAAGTTAATCCTCCAAAGACATTAATAAACACACTAAAA
This sequence comes from Pseudotsuga menziesii, assembly GCA_001517045.1. Taxonomy (NCBI): domain Eukaryota; kingdom Viridiplantae; phylum Streptophyta; class Pinopsida; order Pinales; family Pinaceae; genus Pseudotsuga; species Pseudotsuga menziesii. The sequence goes on along the minus strand of LPNX010548224.1, from coordinate 386,875 downwards.
TTTTGATGAAACATCTTATTCCAATTGTTAAAATAATGTAGAAAAAACTCTTGATGGTTAATAAGTGATTCTACTTGAGTGACGAGTAAATTTTTATTAAGGTCATAATAGAAAAGTTCAACAAGCAACACTACCAACATCAAGGTACATAGAGGGCTTGATGTGCTTGATAAAATGCCGATCCCATCCCCTCATGCATGATAGGATCCAATGGAAACTTTGCAATCCTAAAAAACAATTAAGTTTGTTGGATTCTAAATGGGATCTAAAATTCTACTTTTTGCATATGAAGTTCAATGAAGTTAGAACCACTCTCAAACATCTTGAAACAAGTAATGTTAATGTTAAAAATTGAAGTAAAAGAATAGAAAATGAAAGATAAGGAGAATGCCACTTTTAATATCACCATATAATATTCCCAACTATTACTAAACCAAACTAATCAATTTCGGTTTGATTATGGTAACACTACCAAAATCCCAATCAATGCCTTTATCTTCCAAATTGCACACATTTTTTATGAGTAAGGCAATATTTTCCTTGTTAATTGTGACTTATTCCAACTCGAATGTGGATGACACACAAGACCTCCACATGGGCCATCTGGCACTCAAAACACATGGCTAAGGTGCGGGAAACAAGATTGGTGGCGACATGGTTGAATTAAATGCTAAGGCCAGTGAACTGCTTAACAACCCCGCAAGAAGTTGGAATGTTTTGTCCAACCCAAGTCGTAACGCAGACAAATTAAGTCATGCACGTGTTAACACAGAGCTCCTTGAAGTCGGCATTTCAAACCATGAGGCCTACTAACATCCATTCTTCAAGCGGTTCTTGTCTTCTTGCTTCTACTCCATATTTATTCCTTTGTGAGCCTACCAACAAAGTTGAAGGAGAAGATGCCCAAGCAACACGACACTCCACATAGAGGTAGTACAAGTCGTGGAGGTGGTAGTCATAAGGCAAACCTCAAAGATATTGATGGTTATATAACACAGGTATCCATGCATGTTAGATGTATGATTGATGAGTGGGAATCCAAGGCGGTCTTTGATCATCTAGCCTTTGGAAGAAGTGGTGGTAGAATAAATCACTATTGGATGATGCAAAACATGATGGGGTTGTTGATGGAGGACATGACAACCAAATATAATGCTGCCAAGGATTTGGCACAAAGCATGCGCACCTACCTCAACTAAATTGATGCACAGCTCAACCTGGAAGCAAATTTTAACTGGCGACACTACTCGATGTTTCCCAACACAGGCAACAAGGATGATGATGGAGACAAGGACCAGCATGGGAAGGGAGGTGAGAGCTCCACAGCTACAGGATATTCTACTAGTTTGTTGCAAGAACATAGGGAAAATACGAGAATCACTACGCTCGTAAAGCGTGGTTGCAAGGCTCCAACTGATGTCATTGTTGCTCAACCGATATAGGAGATGCAACCTACAGTCCAACGAAATCAAGTGGATGATTATGGACCCTGCCCGATCCTAGAGGAGACACCAAACTTCTTTGCAGGAGATGCAACACCCTAGATGCTCCATTATCATCCCTGGTTCTCTCTACGACTCACATTTTTTCTGATTCTCTTTGTTTTTAAAATGTATAATTTGTAATATGTTAGTCAAAGTGTATAGCTCTAGAAAGAGTAGACTTTCCTATTTCTTAGAAAACCCCAACTCTAGTACTTTTGACAAAATGGGTGTGGCCTATTAGTTTAAGGCCCCCGTAGCAAGTTTATTATGCTCTGTACACTTCTTTTCATCTAAATTAGTGAAAATTGAAAAACAAAAAAATACATTTACATAAAAGTTTAATATTCATTAAATTGGATAGATTTTTTAGCTAAATTTATATCATTATTCTTTAAAATCATGTTTACATTATTTAAGAAATAAAAATATATATACAAGCTTTTATATGAAATTAGAAAACTATTAATATTTAAATGAAATTAAAAAAGTATCCATATTAATATTAATTTTGTATTAAAATTGCTTACAATAAGCCAAATCAAAAGTTCTTAAAAAACAAATGTTAATGGTCATAATTTTAGATGGTATAGGAGTATGATACATGTACATAAATTAACTTTAAAAAATTATCCAAAGTTCGATGACATTGGATGACTATATTTCATCGGTAAACATGTTTCATTACAATATTTATTTGTCACTCATCGATAGTAAATATTTGTTAAAAAAACTATTGCAATGAGGAGTGGTTCAAGCCTCTCAAGAATAGAAGCAAATAATAAATCAAAACTCATAAAGCGGCAATATTTGAAACAAATTCTATTAAAATGTATAAATTGGATATCGATCAAATCATATCATGATATAACTCAATATTTTGAAACCAAAAGGAGGTGTGCTGGGAAACAATACTTTCTAACATTAAAAAGGAGATATTATGAAAAATACAGCAAAGACCTTTGGGAATACCTACAATGTAGCGTGGAATCAATGATAATTGAACTACGGTGAGAATAAAAAAACTGGAAGCCTAATGCTAACAGACCACGTCTTCAGGATAAAGAGCACTAAAGATTGTTGCCAAATTGAATGAGGGACTGTAGGTTGAATGGGATATTTAGGAGCATGTATCAAGTAGGCGGCCAACCAATTGTTGGTCTGGCATTAACTTCTCTTATTGAGATACATACCAAAGTTTTGGACCCTGGTACTAAAATTATCTCTGCACTAACAAAAGCCATGCGTTTTTGGCATTTGCTTAAGCATCCAAGAAAATAATGTGAACATTAAGAGGATACAAGTGACCCATGCAACAAAACAATCATGATTGGAAGATATTGCAACACTCAAACGGATTTGTCAAGACTGCTACAAAGCCAGAACACGGATAGGGATACTATGGGGATGTATCAGAAGGAATGTAGATAAGTTATTTTTAATCATAAGGGTTCCGGAACTTTTTAAGCAGATCTGGAATGTCATAGCCAAGCATGTTATCCACTGCTTGAATCATCTTTGGTTTGAGCTTCTCAAATTTATCAATCTGATATCCACTTAAAACTTCTTTGTAATGTTGAACATCCGGAAAATCACCAACTGGCAAGTGGAACTCCTTTTGCACCTACAAAAAGGGGGGGGAATTATCAAAAACTAAAGTTCAGTTAGAACCACAAAATCACTTGGAAATAGAGAATATGACCACAATATAACTCAATATTAGGTTAGAATGCTATCAGTGCATAACACTATATTTAAAGAAATTGACAGGACTGACCTGGGGTCCATTACTGGGTTCAAGGGCTCTTGATTCCCAAATGATTGAATATTAGGGGCTGTAATTTCTGGTGAAAAAATAAATTAACAGGACAGACAGACAAAAAAGACAAAATTTCAGACCTTAGTAAACTCTTCCTCCAAATTATCAATGAGACGTTGTTGTGCTTTAGCTTTCCCCATCATAGTAGGCATCTCTTTCTTCAAATGACTGATAATATATGCATGAATCTTGGCTGCTCGAGCACGCTTGACAAATTCATTTATCTGCATAACCAGTAAAGGCACAATATTCATTAAACAATTACAGAGTCCATCAATCAGAAACAGATACAGACCGCATACATAACAAACAAGACCTGATGAACTTACACGACGATCACATGCTTTCCTAGGAATGTCTTTCAAATCAACTAGAAGATCCTCCTGCTCCTTTTCGAAAAGCTCTTTCCCCATTGGACCTAAAACAGCTTCATCTATTGGCTTGTCATTGAATGAACTGCAACAGTTAAGAAGGAAGAGTTATAGCAAGAGCAAGGATCTTTCCGCCAAATGATCGACAAGTCGAAAAGGTCAAGAATGCAAAAAAAAGGGATGACATCAAAACTACATATAGGTAACGTGATTTCTTCTTAGCAAGGCAAGTATCCCTCACCCAATCACAACAAAACAAATAAAATTGGACAAACACAATATTTCCACTGGGCAGAATATGTGCAGCAACAAGAGACGACATTGAGACAGACACACTTCCAAAGTATCATACATCCTCAAGCTGCCTTGTAAACACTACTAATGTATTTTATGTACGTAAATTATTTCAGCTAAGCATCAACTGTCATTTTTGCTCAGCTATGGCGAACTATAAAATCATAACTGGTGAATAAAGTGTGACGCATAGTGCCAATCAGTCTGATGATAAGCAGCAGTAGGTTTGTATGCACAATTTGTGGTTCCTTATCAAAAAACACTTTAACAAGAATAAACTATAGACCATAAGTTTGTGGCGCCTACAAACTACTCTGAACAGATAGAGTAGTTTATATAATATAAATGTCTTTTATGTACAGAGACAACACGTCTGTGAAGTTGGCATATGTTAAACAAAAAGCTAGCAAAACAGCAAAATTCAAGACGTACGTTAAACCATTAGCAAGAACACGCCACCATCACAATCTTACAACAAGCTAAACAAAAGAACAAGGGCAAATTACGTTTATCATCCAGAAAGAATGACATGATAAACAAGCGCATATCTGGACCCAGAAAAGAAATTTAAAAAACTTACCCAATGTATACCCTTGTAACTTCAGGAGTATTCAATACTTTCCCTAGGGACCACATCAAAGCTCCATATACCCTCATTAGCTGCGAAGTGAGATTTAGAATAAATTAGGAGACAAACTGAACCCAAGAAAATAGAACTTCATTTTGAGGAAAGCAGAACTAAGCGAAAACAAGCCTACATGCTGTGTATCAACTTGATCGGCTTTGTTGAGGACCACTCTTATCTTGTCATCATGGCCGCGAAGAGATCCAATCACACGCTTCAACTCATCACTAATATCCAGTTTGTAAGGATCAAAAAACAGAAGAATAAGATCACACTTTGCTGCAAACCACGAAGTCACGCCGGTAAAGTCATAGCTGCGTTGAGTTCTCTGCTTTTCTCCAGCAAGAACTCCTGGTGTATCCACAAAGGTAAAATGATCCAAAAGCTGTAGTATATAAACAGTAGAAATCAATAGGTGATTAATAAGAAAGCAATGAAATATCATAAACAAAATACTTCGATACATACAGGATGTGGCATTTGTGAGCACTCAAATTTTGAGAGAAATGCAGACCCAAATCTGGTCAATGCACCAAAGGGCATATCTGCTTGCACTGCAATTGTATTACCAGGTATACTTCTTCCATCGGGACCTGACTGAAAGATAATAAAAAAAACATTTCATAAAGTTGCAAACTGTTCTTTCTAGAATCTAAACAGAAAGAAACTTCACGCAATGTAACCACAGATACTTATATTTTTATGCAGGTAAAGAGCAGATCAATTCATACAATGTGACCACAGATACTTGTATTTTTATGCAAATAAAGAGCCGATTGATTCATACAATGTGACCACAGATACTTGAACCATGATTGTAATCTGATTTTATGATTGGCACGCTTTATTGAGTTAGCACTATCTCTATGTGACCAAATAATTTTTAGTTGCAACGCTATAGCAGTGAAGTTGAAACACAATGCCCCCAGTTGCATCACTTATGTCCTATCCCATATTGTCCCTCAAAATTTGGGTAAGGGAGTTTTAATCTTCCCAAAACTTGTCCTCCTTTCCCATATCCATGAACCTTGGCAAGACATGGGCTCAGGAATCCAAACCACTAGCTATTAAAATAACATTTTAGAAATACAATAAAATTGGCAACATTAGAAGTAGGTCTATCTTAGAATGTTAAGACATAAGCAACGCATATTGGAATGTTCGATTGGAGATATGATAAAAGCTCCACACTTATTTATAATATTCAAGAACAATGTCAAATGGAATAAATTCCCTACCATGACAACCACAAAGCGATCTGTAGTGGGTTCTGGTCCAACATGAGAACCTAACAAAATCAACATAAACGAATGGCTCATTAATAACATATTTATATTTATCAATTTACGACTTCCAAAGAAGATGCTCATGACCCTTACCTGGATAACTAGTTCCTAGTAAATGCTTGATGAACGTAGTCTTCCCTGTGGAATATTGGCCCAAAAGCATAACCATCGGCTTCGCATCAAAATCACTAGCAGTCTTAAACAACAAAACAAACAAAAAGAGTATTATTGAATCTCTAAACTTGTTTATTGCATCGAACTATCTCTATATATTATTTCATAAAAATATAAAATTAAATTCAACTCCCACCCCTTTATATTACAATAAGATATCCAGATATATATCAATTATAAAAAATTTAACAGAATCCTGCATGCACATAAAATACATGCTGGATATAAAGAATTCAACATTATAATAAACGAAAACCAATGAATGGCGCTATTTGAAAATCCACGAGATATCCCATACCAATGTAGGTGAGGCAAAATCATCATATCTATAAGTGACTTCCAATGGCTTCAATTTCTCTTGATAAAGCCTCTTCAAACCATCAATTATTGATGTCACCGTAGTCATAGGTATCTAGATTTGAACAACAAACACATACATTAATTTGCATCTGTGTAGATTGTAACAAGCCCCATATTCAATGTGCATTTTTCCAAGCAAATAAAGATATAGATTGAAAAGCTTTCACTCATTATATTAAAAGCGTGGATATAAACATATTGAACCATAATAAGCAAAAGCATGTATTTGTTTGTTGCAACTATTAAGATTATATGAAACTAATTTAAGATTATATGCTCAATTTATTTATGTTTAATATCCTCCGATATAGGACGAGAACAGTCAATAAAGGATGCAAGTTGACAAATTTTAACCAAACAAATTCAAGAAGTAGAAAAAAGATCCATCATCAAATACTCGGAGAACTGGGACCATGAGATATTTTTGTTCACAGTGGACGGTGAGATAGCTTGGTATGAAGGTTATAGCTCTCAATGGTTCTTTCTCACTGGCTTGGATGGTTCAGTTGAATTATCCAATCTCAGTAGGCAGTGAGATTGCTTGTTTGGAAGGATTCTTCCAGAATGTGCGAGAGGAACAAGGTCTTTTTCGGTTCAGTTGAGCCCCGTTAAAATGAAATAACAAGTATAAATGACTCAAGCCAATCATCAATTATATATGAATGCATATATAGCAAAAGACAGAAACAGTTTAAACTTTATTCAGTTTATTATAAAGAAAATTGAGATCCATATAGCAAATTTCAATTTAAAGACTAATTTAAGATTATATGCTCAATTTATTTAAGTTTAATGTCCTCCGATATAGGGAAAGTGCAGTCAATAAAGAATGCAAGCTGGCAAATTTTGACCTAACAAATGCAAGCAGAAAAAGGACCCATCATCAAAAATTCGGGGAACTGGGACCATGAAATATTTCTCTTTAGTGGACGGTGAGATAGCTTGGTTTGAAGGCCATAGCTCTCAATGCTTCTTTCTCAATGACTTGATTAAATGACTTGGATGGTTCAGTTCAATTAGTCAGTCTCACTAGGCCATTAGATTGCTTGCTTGGAAGGATCCTTCCGGAATGTATGTGAGGAACAAGGTCTTTTTCAGCTCAGTTAAGCCCCGTTAAAATGCGATAACAAATATAAATGACTCAAGCCAATCATCAATTATATATGAATGCATATATATAGATAGCAAAAGACAACATTTTATTACAAAAACAAATGAGATCCATATAGCAAAAGAAATAAACGAGACTCATATAAGCCCCGGCCCCTAAGGAGTAGCTCAGTTGGTTGGATCTCCGGGGCCATGAACCACATGGAAAAAAAAATGAGATTCATATAACAAATCAACAAAACAAAGTAAAAGGAATTCATGTAACGAACATATGAATGTAACTAATAGCATGCAAATCAAATATAACAAAGTACATGGAAGAAATGAATAATACGACCTATATAACACAAAAAAGCATCAAAAAAATTGCTAGTAATTTAGAGACAAAAAGGACAACANTTTATTTAGTATCGATTCCATTTCAGTTCAAAACAGAAATAGGAGAAATTTTGCTTGCAGACTCACCCATAAACAACCTATTATTAAGAGCTTCCACCCAAGTATTTGCAGCTTCATATAGCGAGGCACTCTTGTCTGTGATATTATGTTTCTTCTTAAGCTTTTTAGAGACAAAATACATAGCTGCAGCTCCTACATATTTTCCAGTCCATCTCTCCAGAGTTGTGAAGTTACCTGCATAATTAGTATACTAGTCTCTTAGTCCATTGCAACACTATCACATAGAAATACCTGATATCTTCATGAAATATTCTAAGCTATTAAAACCAAACCAACAAAATATAACTATTTTCAGACCAGAAATGTTGTAATTTTCATGGCAATCTTCTTTTACAAACAAGAAAATATGCACATAGAATCATCTCTATTACAAATTGCCACTTACCATGTGTAGTAATATAATCAAAGGACTCAAGGGCCTCTGAAACACTCCGATAGATATTGGGTGACAATACATGTACCAGATGCTCATCAACCCACCTGATGTTGTCAAACAACTTTAGCAGTAATAAGCAATCTAATCTTAAACTAAGCAAGAACCAGCCTAATGAAAACAGATAAAATCCTCAACCCTTGTCTACTGTACTAAATGTCATATATAGATTATGCATTTCATCCTATATACAAGACACAAGGAAACAACTGTCATTTAGCAAATCATCCAACAGATAAAACAAGAAACTTCTATTGAAACATAAAAATATCACATGTATAAGAGCTATGCACAAGTCTGGTGACAACACTTACAAACTCTCAACAACAAAAGCAGTACTATTAGCACATGCAAAAAAATAGAAAAAAATAGAGGTTTGTTGCCTAAATTTCAAAATAACAATTCTGCTATGAAAGATTACATGTAAATAAAGTAACTTCTTAGAATCTTGCCCAGGTGGCTGCCACATGTCACTCATTAATTGCCTAGAAGTGTGCGCCTTATGTCCTATGGTGACTTGTTGACTAAGGTGCAGTTGTTCAAGACAAGAGGATGTATTCTTTGAGAAGGATCCCTAGCTTTCCATGGTGGTCCCCACTTGATCACTTTTACACTTGGAGGAGTGCACCCTACTTGGGTTGCTACTGTTGAATTTACTGCACCTTTAGTTATCCTCGGTTTCACTGGGAGTTCAATCTAGTTCACTCTAGTTCCACACAATTCAATCCACTCCACCCCAGTTTAGTTTCAATCAAAGAAACCGGAATTGCATAAGGTCATAACGACACCTACATCTGAATCACTTCAGAACCACATAATTGTTGATCTATTTTTGTTTTGTTTTTTGAATCAGATCTGTTGCCAAATATTGGATTTGTTTCCTTCATAGACCAGTGCAGAATGTCTTGAAAGAACTGTGGAGGGTTTACGAGGAACAGATTCTAGTGTAGAACTCATAATCAAGGGCTACATTGAGCAAGGTTTTGAGTAGTATTGAGGCCAAAGGCAGATTATGTGACAGCAGATTATTCTCAGCAGAGTTTCTCAGCATGGATCATCTTATCTTGGAGAGTGCTCTAACCTATTTGAGGTCTTTAGCACTCAAGGATGTTATATTTTTTGATGTTTTCACCACTTTCATGCCTTGCTTAGGTAGGTCATAAACCTTTTGGAGTCATTCTCCAACCTGGCGGGAGGAGTGTTCAGCTTTGGGTGTTGATTTGAGGGAGGGAGTCCACCTTAAAATGCCGTAGTCCTTACGTGTTTGATCTCTTTTCAACAGATGCAACTAGATCAATTTTTTCCACATTAGATAGTGAAACAAGTTCCCCTTTAGGACCGGCCTGAAATCTATTTAATAAAAATCTCCCATATTCAAAGGGGCATTCCATCATCACAAAAACTTCTAAGAAACATGATGCAACTTTTTTCGTGGCATAAAATGGCACAGTAACTGAACCATATTTTACTCCACCATAGCCTTCAAATTCATTGACATCTATTTGGTTATATTGGTTAGTGGCATCCAATTATCTCTGCCCTCAGCCCATAACAGTGTATTCTCTGTGAAGTATCCTGATGCATAATGTTCTGTATAGAAAAGCCAAAAAGTGTTTCAGTAATCGTAACCAATCTACTGTATGACAATAAAAATCACAAGTTCATGTTCTAATATCAAATCCTCAAGAAAGTGACATGTTTCCCCTTCATTGACAAACACATCCCTGCAAGGGAAGCGTTAAACAGCGGAAGCCATGATGACCATTAAGTCAGGCTAGGTGGTCACACACTCCTATAAAGTATATGAAGTGTACACCTCTTCATAAGTGGTTCTTGCTTGGCACTTAGTTAAAGAAAACTTATTGATGTTTCCATAGCTTTCCTGTTTCCTACAGTTTTGAAGATGCAAGTTTCAGTACTTATACATATTTCAGAAATTTTACCTCTTTTCCTGTATCACACAGCTTAGTTGTAACTTGTATATGATCTCTCCAATCTTATCTATAAGCACTGTTTCTTCCAGCTTAAAACAAAGATTAAGAACCAAAAACTAAAATAACCAACTTAAGTGCAGCCTAGCAAAGAAGAGCTTGAAAGGTAAAATATATTTGCACATCAGACCAGTCTGCTTAAGGCATGACACTTTAATTCTTCATTTTTTTATATAATAGTAAACCGCTATATCCACATACAAAGAGGTATTATTGTGAATTGAAAATTACACTCAGAATTGGAGGTGCCATTAAGTTATTTCCACTCAATAGCAAAGCACTGCCAAGCAATTCATCCCTTGGAATGTCCTTGCTCCAAAACAGAGCTTCAATAAATTATTTGTTTGTATATGAATGAAGTATGCATATGTCTATTTGCTTCTTATATAACAACTATGAAATTGAATTTGTTATTTTCAAACTGAAGCAATATTTTCAACCCAAACAAGGTATAATTTTATAGAGAATTCAGAACTAAGGCTTGTTCTCGAAAGAAGAATTTGTGATGTAGAGTATTTTTGTGTCTTACTCTTTATAAGTTATGCATAGAATTTCTGCCTACCGCAAAAAACTAGGATTTCAACTTGCTTTTGGAAAAGGCTAGGAAAAGCACACACTCACATTCATCATCTGAATTGAAGAATTCCTCGAGTTTGGACCTATCTAGGAATGCTAGAGATGCCAAGTCCAAATCTTATGTGTTTTCTTGGTATTTCCTCAAGTAGAGTCAGATCATCTAGAGACTAGGAGTATAATCTCCCTATTTCCCATCATACATACTTTTTTTCAGCTTTCATTTAAGATGCTCATGTAGAAATGAAGACCCCTGTGCTGTTACTTGTTGCATGCAGGTAACTCAAACTACTAGTGTCCAGTATAAACCTCAGACAAAGAACATTGTTTCATGTAAATATATCAGCATTTTAAAATTCCATAACATACTTGTGGAACCCACGCCCGGAGATTATGGTCCCATCTGTACAAAGTTCCATCATCATCTGTGAATTCCTGCTCTCCATATGTACACTATTAAATCAAGGTGCCCACGCCCACATGGATAGGATCTGCTTTTCCAATACCCATACAGGTTGAAAAATTGGTTTCTATAAACATCTTGCGGAATCTATAACATCCAAATGAGAAAGGTTAGTTAGGAGTGAACACCATATGTGCATAATTAAATCAAGGTACCCATGCCCATATGGATCGAATCAGCTTTTCCAATACCCATACAAGTAGGGACTGCCTTCTCCCCTGTTCCAACTTCCAAGGCATTGAATATTAACAGGATGTCATGTATTACAATGATTGTTAGGATCCAAATTCAATTCTCAATATATATAGAATCAACATGCTGAAGTACTTTATTGAGATTTTATTGTCCAAAATCCAACATAAAATGTTACCACAACCTATGAAAATTTACTAGTGAACAATAACTCAATTAAATTTAACTATTAGTGTCACTAGTGACCAAAGCATTGTCTGATATTTAACTTAATTTAATTTAACTATTACTGTTCAGTGTTCACTAGTGATCAACGATGGCCAAATGGAGGTCAAAAGTATACTGGCTAGAGTTTACATTGGGAATGCCCAACGCATCTCTAAAAATAGTAGAATTTGAAAGTATAACAAAAGATGAACAACCCTGCCATAGCCATAACCATTCAGATTAAAGGATAATGGTTTCCAACTTGACCATTGTAGTCTTGACATCACTCAATTTGTAACATCATAAATACTAGATGACAATTGAAACCATGGCTGACCAAATATAGAAATAAGTGCAAATATCACCTAGTTCTAGCCTGACAGAGAATATCAACGAAGAAAAATCATGTGATGCACAAAGGACCAAGGATAATTGGATGGGTCATAGTTGTAAAAACTGACAAAAGTTTTGTTGGGGTGAAAAAATTTCCACATAAAATAGAAACAATAATTCTATAATGTGAATAGTTTGAAAACTTAGGAAAATATTATATGAACAGGCAAATAACAACAAGGCAGCAAAAATGGTGGTTTAAGGTTTTGCAGGATTAGGGACTGCTAACGAGGAGATAGACTTCTCCCTAGACCTATTGGAAGAGCAACCAGTCTTCATAGAGGGCCACCTCAAGTTACCTATGGATGGTGAAGCTTCTAGGTTTGAGTATCGAGAGGAGTGAGCGGGCACACCAATGGTTGGTTCGAAGGCAATGCTTAACTCTACATTGGGAACTAGTGGAGACACATTGAATGCAGAAGGCATTGCAGGATCTACCACTAGGCCAGGCCTAGCCCTAAATAAACCAAAAGGTCCTGTATCTGAGTCGATAAGAGAATAGAATAATGCTGACATCACTTTATGTAGCTAGTCATAAGAGTGTAACCATCTAGCAATGGGAGTTGTTGCAAGTTTATCAGAGTTTTCTTTCGTGAAGGGGAAAGTGGAGGAGTTGAATGGGATTGAAGAGGGCAATCGATCGATGGTCAGTGGTCACTCAATGCTCTAAATAAGGTGAATGAGAAAGGTCCCAAAACCTAGTTGATAGGCTCTGAGGACGTTTCAAGAGGAAGGGAAGAAAGAAAGAAAGGGCCCAAACCCCAAATATGCATAGGGAAGAAGGGTCCTAAGCACATTAAGCTGACAAAGGCCATTCTTAATCCTTGATTTAATTCAAATCATCAAAATGGAGGTACCACTGAACAAAATTCATCATGCCATGTATGACAGGAAGGATAACCTTCGAGGGTCTCCATAGAAGAAAAGTCAAAACACCAATCATCTAGCTTTCAAAAATAATTAGCAGCTACAAAATACCCTTCCTAAAAGTTAGAACCATCATAACAATAATTTCTCACAGATAAAAGTTTCACCTGCAATTGTTGTTCTTTTGATTTGTTCTACAACTTCTACTGCTTCAGCTTCAGCCCTCTCAATCCTGTCAGCTTGACTACCTGCAAACTTTCCTCTGTATTAGTTGACCTCTTCATCTTTCTATAACAAAAGACAAACTCAGTCACTACTTAAAAATGAATATTCTATTCAGACCACCATCGTAGTTCAAAATTTTATCCATTTGATTGGATTTCAAGGGCACATAGAATAATTCTCAAATTATATAATAATACCATTTATGAAAACAAAGGTTCTGGCTTGCCAATCTTCTGACCAGCAGGTACAATGTTCCAAGGCTTCCCAGCCTGTTCGACATCACCTTTTTCATCACAAAGAGACAATGTTTCACATGTCATATTGAGCTGCCCCAGCACCTGTGAAAAAAAGCTTAAGTCACAAACCTCACTCAATAACAGGGTAAGCTCTATGGTAATTAAAATTAAATGATGCCTATGTGAAGAGTGTGTCTGACACCTGGAATTCGATAATAAGTAATCAGAATGTTTAGTTATAACAAACCTGTTTAGCATTTAAACTGGACAGTATTGTTCACCACACATAAAAATAGCAATCCAAGCATACAGATGTCTGCAGATTCATGCTTTATCAAAACCTAGAAAACAATTTATGTTTATAGAGGTCACCTCGGGTCTATTTGTCAGCAAATAATACCGCCAGACCTCCACGAGGATATTTTTGTTTTTGGCATCATTGCCAAACACACCCATCCCTTTGCTTTTAGAAAATTTACCTGCAACCATAAATCAAGGATTTAGTATGAAGTAAAATGATAACTTATATATATAGCAAAAGAAAAACATTTTATTACAAAGACAAATGAGGTCCATATAGCAAAAGAAATAAACGAGACTCATATAAGCCCCGGCCCCTAAGGAGCAGCTCATTTGGTTGGATCTCCGGGGCCATGAACCACATGGAAAAAAAAATGAGATTCATATAACAAATCAACAAAACCAAGTAAAAGGAATTCATGTAACGAACATATGAATGTAACTAATAGCATGCAAATCAAATATAACAAAGTACATGGAAGAAATGAATAATATGACCTATATAACACAAAAAAGCATTAAAAAAAATTGCTAGTAATTTAGAGACAAAAAGGACACAACAAACATCAGAGATTGAAACACAATAAAATTCCTAAAAATACTAAGAACATGTTTGTTTTACCAAAACAGTTAAGAAATTGTATTCATCTTTACTGTAAGATGAATGGAAAAAAATGGCTCTCTTAAGGAACCCAAAGAAAAAGGACAGGACTATAATGTGTCTCTTTCAAAAATAATGTGTTTTCTATACCCATAGACAAGTAAAAATGCCAAAGTGAATGTACAATTGTGACTAGCTACAAGACTGATAGAAGAAGAACTATGCATTGCCACTTCTAAGTAGCCTGCTGGTATACGGAATAAATTGACAATAAATNGGAACCCAAAGAAAAAGGACAGGACTATAATGTGTCTCTTTCAAAAATAATGTGTTTTCTATACCCATAGACAAGTAAAAATGCCAAAGTGAATGTACAATTTTGACTAGCTACAAGACTGATAGAAGAAGAACTATGCATTGCCACTTCTAAGTAGCCTGCTGGTATACGGAATAAACTGACAATACATCTCAATTTATAGTATGGCAAAAAATAGGAAAAAGGCAAGGTATATCAACAATGATTGGTGGTAGGAGGCAATCTTACAAAAGTATTCATTCAATTTAGAGTCGGCATATATTTTGGATTTTGTCATTTACTTACACTGGTTTAGAGCTTAATAATAAATTATAAATATGACCCATTTTGAAGACCTGATACTATTTTATGAGTTTTTTTAAGTAAATGTAAAATTCAAAAAAGCTATAATGTGAAAACATGATATTCATCCCAATTTGGTCCTAGAGTAAGACCTAAAACTGTCTCTGATTGGGTAAGAGTTCATCCTCCTTGGATGTAAGTAAATAGGTTAACAGCCCAAGACCCAAAGGCCTCTAGCAGGAATGGAAGTCTGCCCCCTAACGGACCACCAGCAGGTTATTTCAGGGACATGGTTTTCCTTGAATAGCAGTGATGAGTTGACTTGCATTTGCAGATAGCAGCTAGTGATTGTTGTCATCACTGTCAGGTTTTGCCACCTTCAGAAGAAAAAACAACGATATTCATCCCACAAATGATTCATTCTGATTTAACAACAAAATAGGTTAGCTTGTGAACGTTTAAATTATTGGCAATAATGCTAAACATGGAGAAATAGTTCAGACTATGTTTTAAAAAGATGGATCTGTAGCTAGTATATATCCATTTCAACTAATTACTTTTCAATGGTGATAACGTTCAGGCCATATATAAGAAACCAAGTATGCCATCATACAGATACTGTGATTGATTGCTGAAAATTTTCAAGATTGTTTTCATCCAATCCATGAAAAATACCTCTACCTTTATTAATGTAATGCAACTAAATGCCAGTGCAAGACATTTGTACAATCTATAAAAATACCTTCTTTGAGTTTTTTGAGGTAAACCAAGCTTGTGCCTGCCATCTGGGAGATGAATCTGTATTCATTCCCAATCAAATAAATTATGTCATAGCAAAGGTAAACAAAAAACAAATAAGTCATACTCTTCACAAAACTGAGGCTAGAATATAAACCAGTAATAAACTTACCATTTGAGTGAGACTCGTTTTCTGTAGGCGGTTGCCTGTCATTCTTCACAAATTCAACAAAAAGATACATTTTAATAATGTGTGTGGGTGTAAAACTGCATTCAAATTGCCTAAGTTAAAAATAGCACAAAAAAATACTTACTGTTATGGCTAGCAGTTCGTCCAATCCTTCCATGACTGGGGGGCTAATATTCTCTAGTTCTGCTTAATTCACCAATTTTGAATGACCAAACATTTTTGAATATGACACAGTAAGTAGCAAACAATAAATGAATAAACACATTAATTCAATCCAATTGATTTCAATGATTCTAAAGATCTTTAGGATTTGAAAATATAATTACCTGCATTCTTCAAAATATCAGGTGTAATCGCATTTCCAGTTTGACAGAGAGAGATTACCTACAGTTCCAATGAAAGATACTAATCAGCAATAAGAGAAATCTTTCCTTGATAAGATGATTTTATGATTGAATTTCACATTAGCAGGTGGTCCGAAATAAAACCTGCATTGCTGAAACAAACTCCTTGAAGCTAAGAAAGCCCTGACGTTTTGAATCTGCTATGGCCCAAACCTGAAAATTCAAGATCCAGGGGCAAGGGTCATACATACAAACACTTTGAAACATCAAGGTATATTGAACATAAACCAAAAGCAGAAAATAAATCAAGGTTAAGGAATGGCAATTGTGCCCAACTTCACTCTACACATGAGTGCACTGTGCC
The DNA here is from genome assembly GCA_001517045.1 of Pseudotsuga menziesii. Lineage (NCBI taxonomy): Eukaryota > Viridiplantae > Streptophyta > Pinopsida > Pinales > Pinaceae > Pseudotsuga > Pseudotsuga menziesii. The sequence continues at coordinate 370,181 of LPNX010548224.1, read as the reverse complement.
TTCCTTGTTCTCTCAACAAATTATGCAACTTTCTCCATCTTAGTTACCACTCTTTAACCCACACTTTTACATCAGTCCACATATGTTGTGTATGCATATCTTCTCTGGCAAAGATTGGACTTACAATTCAAGGTCTAAGTTGCACTGAAAGAGATACAGAAATGGATACAGATACAGGAGGAAACGGAAACAAGTTTTCAAAAAAGTCGGATACGATACAATGGTGAAACAGCAGACACACACACATATATATGAGATACTCAAATAAAAATAAGTGACCTCATGTGCTGAGCTATGTGATGAAAAGTGTGTAGCTATAACACGTTCTCTAGACACCATTGACTTCTCTGGAATATGGTGTTTACTTTTTATCATTTAACCTTTAAACTGATAAAAATGCATGAAATAATATTAAAATAACTTATAGAACTTGCCAAACACGCACCATCATAATTTCTCTCACAACATAAGGATAGGTGCATGAGAATGGACTAGCCATGGTGTAAATTAGGTCATAGGTTAAGAGTTCATACTAGTTCAAAAAAGGAAAAGGAAAACACTGAAGCATGCTGCAATATTACTGGAAATAAGTGATGGTCCACGCAACCTTTCATGAATGCAATCTACTTTTTTGTATGACTGAAACTACCACCATGCTAATTCTGATATGCAAGCTGTTTACCACATGCAAATCTCTGGGATTTATCACAACAAAACCAAGGAATTGCACAAGAGCTGAGAAACAAGTCAATAAAACAGCCATTGTACTTCTACACTAGGTTGTGACACTAAAACTATAGTAGACAAGCAATTGATGCAGCAAATGCCCAAAGATAAATTGTTTTATCAACCAAATGTAAGCCTTGATCATTTTTGGAAAAATACAATGAGAACAGCCCATGAGACATAAAAATTCAGATTACCATTCATCAAATTAGCGTCAGGGTTATGTCCTTGATGTATAAGCGTTGGGGCTTTAATTCTAAGTTTTTGAGGCACAATTTAGGGCTATGGTTTCTTACTTTGCCTTTATCATGTCAAAAAACAGCTTGAAACAACTTGGAAACATTTCAGTTTTCTGGATACAGCTTGGAAATGTTTTCATGTCATTTTCAAGGTGTATCCCCTCTGTTTCAATTTCCGAAATAAGGAACAGCGTATCCCCAGTTTTAATAGACGTTTCTGGTAACTTAGTTTAAAATTGAATATCATTAAGTTAGACCAAACCCTATTTATTTCATCTCAATAGTACACAATCTATTGATTCCACAACTTATATTTACAAACTAGTGGAGAACACAACTTTAGCCAATTTGGCCACCAAAGGTGGGGAAAGCTATCACTAAGTACTAGTAGGTGTTATCCACTTATTTGTACCATAGTTGGATTAGCTGAGAAGCCACCGGTTGACAAGCATGACAAATGTTTGATTCCAGTGTATCAGATAATCTGTCTTTATGTCTAGCCAATATTGGCTAGCCAGTTTTTCATTTGAATAATTTTGACCATGGCCCCACGGGGTTTGTAATAAAATGTGTTAGTAGGGTGTTTTGAGTGGTTCGGTCTCCTAGGACGCAGAATTTGAACTAAGGTATTCCAGTGAGTTTTTTGCCTTTAACAATTATGATTTGCCTATAGCAGAGTATAATTGATGAGGTTTACTCCTGCTTCCTCCAAAGCTAGAATGCCCGATTCTGAATTCTGGGCCTTGGGGGGTTATTAGAGCCCAACTAAGTGTATATAAACCTACTAGGCATTATTAGAATAGAGCATGGTCATGTCCTAAGTCAATAGAACCATCAAAAAAATTTCAAAAAAAATTTACCGGATGCGTTAAAAAATTAATTTTTAATTTTTAATTATTTCCCTAAGTTTTTTAATTAATTTTTCCATAAATTAAATGGAAAAATCCCATTTGTAATAAGTTAGTCATCCAGACCCCGAATGCAATGATTGAAGGCTCTAACCTTAAGCCAAAAATCATTTTTGATCAGCCAGCCAATTAGATCCAACTTTCAGATCATCAATCGGACACATAATGCTCATTTTCTCAAAAAAGTCATTTTTGGGGAAAAAAATGATTATTTTGGAGAAAATTCAAAACTCTCCAAATTAATCCAAATTTAGCAAAACAAAAGGCTAAATGACATCGCACGAAGCATTTATGATGATTTCAATCAATATCGATAAGTTTCAAATCAAGTATCGGAGTGTAGCAGTTGAACTATCAGTAAAAAATTTGCCCTCTTTGGTCAAATCCGTTTTTGGTTGAAGTGTGGGTTATCTATTGGTTGGGTGATCATTACGAGGGAGGATGAGCCACCTCACCCCCCCCTCATTACTCCAGCACTCAGTTGTAGCTCAGTTCAACTCCAAATGATCATGCCGAGCTCATTCAATTACTCTGGTGTTACTCTTAGTTTCGTTTTAGGGTTTTAGCTATTGTAATTTGTATAAATAGAGGTGCTTGGCACTCTTTTCAGGATGGAGATTTTGGGCATGAACACTCTGCCAAAAATATTGTAATATTTGTTTGAAGTTGGAATAAAGTTGTGACTTTGGAGGTCCATGCACGAGTTATTGGAGTTGTGGATTCACATTGTCTTTGGTGATATCTCTCTCACCTTGCCTTTTCAATTATTAAATCATTCTTCATTATATACTCTAGAAGGGCTAACAATCTAGTTTATGAGTATCTTGTTCGGATTTGATATTGTTTGTAAGGGTTTTGCAGGGATCATTAGGGGTGAAGAACAAGCTTGAGATCAAGCTCTTCTTCATGAACCAGTGGTTTTTTCCATCTAACTCCTTCATTTTGCAGGTCTTTCTAAGCACTTCCCAATCCAAGAACGAGACATAGCAGTCAGAGCTTCTCCTTCCCTCCATCAACAAAGTTTCAAAAAACACATTTGGTTACCTGGATCTACAAACTTCCCTCTTCCAATTCTCTTGTTTGCTCCTTGATCTTCTCGATTTCTTGCTTGCTAGCCTCTTCTTTCTTGCCTTGTTTGGCTTGTCCTCCTCTTCCCTATTCGCTACCCCGTTTTTTTCAATACTCTTCCTTATTGTTCGCTACCCCGTTTTTTTCAATACTCTTCCTTATTGTTCGCTACCCCATTTTTACTATTCATTTGCCTCTCTTTTCACCTTTTTTCGCTGCCCTATTTTTCACTTTTGTTGCAACCAACTATCCTTTTTGTTGGCTACCCTCTTTCGTCGTTGTTTTCAGCCTCTTCCTTCACCTTTTGTAGCATTCTTTACTGTTGTTCGCTCCCCTTTTTGTCCTCTTTTCCTCCTTTTTGCAACCCTCCTTCATTGCCCTCTCAGCCCTCTTTCGCTACCCCATTTCTCATTTTTTTTTTGCAGCCAACTATACTGTTGTTTTCATATCATAGATTAGATCTTGCACTTAGTTTTATTTTTGTAGATCTCTTTCTTAGACGTAGTTTCTATTTGATTTGTTTTAATTAACAGTTGATGGGTGCTTTGAGTTGATTTGTGTTGTGTGCAGGTACGAAAAGAAACAATCCTAAGAGAAGGACTTGAACATTGAGCCAAAGAAGAACAAAAACCAAAGAGAAGAGTAGAAACTGAGTACCAAAACCAAGAAGATCCAAATACTTGGGATTTGAACTAAAGAAGACAAAATTTTCCAAATTACTCTCCTTTTGTAAAACAGCCATTGAGGCTTGTTCCATTTGTCTTTCCAAGTTCTTTTTATTTCTCTAAGGTCGAAAATCCTAAATATTGTACTCTCTTAATAAAAGGGCAAAGTGGGATAAGGCCTCCCATCTTTTGGTTTCTTCTTCCCCATTTGGGGAAGAGTGTCTTGTGCTCTTAGCTTAGATTTACTCTGCATGCTTAGAGTAGTTTAATTTTGTACTTAGAACTTTTTATTTGTTTCAGTCTTGACCTGAGAAGTACCTTGGGATTTCATCCCAAGTGTTGCATTGGCATTGCGTGCTACCTCTCTTTCCCCATTGTTCTCCTGCATATGACCAGCTAGCTTGAAATTTCGGGGACAGTGTGCCTTGAAGTCATTTTTTACTTCTCTTTGCTAGATTAGTTTCTTGTTGTTGTAAAACACTAGTTTCTCATTTATTTCATTTGCAAGTGGTTTATCAATTTTTGCTATGACATTGTTTCGTTGTTTTACAATTTGTTGAGCCATCATGTGGTTTCAATTTACAAGATGATTGTCTTATAAAAAGAACCAAAGTCTCTTGAACTTGCAATAATCCAAGCCAAGAGCACTCTCTGTCGGAGAGCATTTCCACTGCATTATCCTTGCATCAAGCATATAGATTAATTAAAGTCTCTTGAACTTCTGTCAGAAGACAAAGTCAAGAGCACTCTCTGTCGGAGAGTTGAACTGTGTGCTCATAATAATAAAATCTTTCCAACTCACATTTCCCCACTTAAAAATTACCTGGTTGCTATCCCTCACCTAGTATGCTCTACCGACCCTGAAAAGTTGGACTCGTACTCAGAACGGTGATCAGATTTGTTAATCTTGCAAGTGATAACATAATAAAACTTTCACCCCATAACCAACGCACCGGCGTTATCTCGATAAATACTCAGGTAGTGGGCAAATTCCAAGTGTGGACGCCGAGCAACCCAATCTGGACACTCGCTGGTTAAATTCTCTGAACACCTAGCTTGTGATTCCAGACAAGTCCGTCATGTCTTCAAACGGAACCACTGAAAGTATTTCCAATTAGGTTTCCTAGACACCTTAAGCAAGATCATCTTTAAAATTTGCAATAAATAAACCAAGAACAATTGCAAAATGATCTCACAAACACTACTATTGAGACTTGTATTCCAGCATTCACAAGCATGTTTTGATTCCATATTGGCACTGGTCTTAAAACTTCCATGCATCGCCTTGATCTGGACCATTTGTCCCTAATGTTTGCTTAAATCATTATCTATCTGTGGATGCCTTTAATTTCCAAGTCATCTTTGTATTGTTCGTCTCAAATCTTGTGTTTTGTAATTGCAACGTGGATTGCTCATTTTATTATAAAGTTGTAATCATTCAAAAACTCCTAAAAAACACCCATCCGCATCATAACATCAAAAACACTTGAACACATTGAGCCATAGAAAACTCTTTGTTAAGGACGACCCCCCTTGGCTTTGTTAGGAGTTAGCCTAAATAGAGGAGCTAGGAGTAGGTGACAGTACCTAGCTCTGTGCTTGCCCCCAAGGCCACACCTCTCCCACTTTCTCAAGTGAGGAGACAGCTTTCGGAAGATTTCTGCTGCTGGTGTGCAATTGGTGAACAACAGTAGGATCATCAAATCAAGCAAGTCACTCAAAGCAAAGAAATCCCTTAATGATGATATCACCTTGCAAGAATATTATTGTTATAGATTATGGATATGTGCAATACTCATTAAGGAATCAAATGGATGAGGTTTATGGTATGGAGATTACGAGATGGGTTCAAAGTTCAGATGCCTTTGCTATTGCAATATGTCATGATTTCTTGTGCCAACCTTTTGGTTTGAGTCTCTTTTTGGCTTCATCTAGTTTATTTTTTTGCATTCCTCCATCAAACTTAGATTGAGAAAGGCAAGAGAATCTCCTTGATTCTTCATGTACCCTATTTGTCATTTTAACTCTACATAGTCAACTATGTTGCTTTACATGCTACAAATTTATGTACTTTAAAGAGATAGGCGGAGGCTCTTAGTTTTCTTTGTTGTGTCCTTTTTTAACACGGGGAAGTGTTTTCCTAGATAGAGATTTTGCCTAAATCCTCCTAGTAGCTCTTAGTAAAAGGATTTTGGATCTAAGTTTTAGCCTAGCTCCCTTTGGAAATGATTTATGTGATGAAACTATGACAAAGGGAGGCTCCAAGAGTGGCAAGAAGAAGGAAGAGTGAATCTTCCAACCTTTCTCCAGTTGAGAAAGGCCAAGTGAAATGGGAAGGGAAGTGGCAAGGAAGAGGGTTGTTGAAAGACATGGAATGCAAACAAAGAAGTAGGTAAGAGGACTCACAAGGAAGGAAGCTATTGCAGGAAGGTGGAGATATGGCCAACTATTGGTCCCAATTACACAAAAGAAAAACACCACATATATTAATGATTGTGGACATCAAATTCTTTCTATTAGATGTTATGCTTGGCCATTGAGCAGAAATCTTCCAATCCTCAAAATCCAAGGCTCAAGAATACCTATCTAGGCAAATGTTGTTGGCCCATGATGGCATTGGAAATTTTGTTCAAAACAATCCCTAAGAATTTAAAGCAAAGAAGAAGCTTGATGGAATAGGCAGGGAGGTGGGAAACCTAACAAAGTTGTTGCAATAGCAACTTGCAATTATCAACGAAATGAAAAGCCAAATTTGCATTTTGTCAAAAGCCATTAACTAGAAGGAACTTGGAACTTGGAAGGCACCAAAAGTTCAGCCCTTCCTTGTCAATGGTAACACAAACTCTTCCCCTCTACTTTTTCCAATGAAGTCTGTTGGTCCAGATGTGGTTATTTTTTGCATCAAGCAATGATACTGGTACTAGCTATATATGGCTTGGACAAAGTATGTGTCCATGGCAAATAGTGATGATTCTCTGTTAAAGATCCATAAAGATGCTATCAACTCCCAATATGGATGTTAAGCCAGTTTATGCAAGGGAGTGGCAGTGCACACTAGTGATGAATCTTTGGACTACAAATTGCACCAATATACCAGGATCGTGAGTCAAACTCAAAAAATCACAAGTTTGACTCAAATCACCCTCAAAACGAGCCAATTCAATTCTAACTGAGTCAAACTCGGGTTGACTCAGTTTGACTCGATCAACAAGTCAAACTCACAATGTTTCCCTAACTCATAAGTTAAAGCTACAATTTTTTATTGATGCACCAAGGAAAAGTTTTTAAGACCAATTTTGACTAACTTTGGTCATTATTGGAGTTGACTACTGAACCGACGATATGCACCGATCGGATGGTCGACCGTGCGTGACCGGTCACGTCCGACACGACCGGCCGTCCGATCGGATGGTCGGCCGCGCGTGACCGGTCACGTCCGACACGGCCGGCCGTCCGATCGGTGCATATCGTTGGGCAAATAGGTTTCTCCGTCATTATTTTGATGGAGATGTATCTATTTGTTGGAGGTATTCAATAGTAATGGTAATATTAAATCCTTAAAGTAAAAGTGGCATTCTCCGTATATTTTGTTTCTATCCTTTTACTTAAGATGTTTGAGTGGTTCCAACCTCAATGGAGTTCATATGCAAAAAGTAGAATTTTAGTTCCCATTTAAAATTCAACAAACTTAATAGTTTTCAAGATTTCAGGATTGCAACGTTACCACTGGATTATATCATGTATGGGGGTAAGGGATTGGCATTTAATCAAACACATCAACCTCTATATGTACGTTGATGTTGGTGGTGTCGATTGTTGAACTCCTCTATTATGACCTTAATAAAAATGTACCCTTCAATCAAGCAAAATCACTTTTTAAGCATTCAAAAAAATTTCTAATTCTACCTTGTGTTAATGCTTAGATTAGGATGTTTCATCAAAATTGTAGGGTGTTCACTGTTGAGTCTTGACTAATGTCCTTGGAGGATCAACTTCAAGAATCAAGACAGAGGCAAGGGAAAGAGCCTAGTGGAGGGGGACATAAGGTGCTATTGATGAATAGGATCCCAATATAGGCAATGCTTTATCTATCTAGACTCCTCATCTTATGGATGAGAATTGTTATATTTTGAACATCTATTGATATCTTGCAATATATGGACATGGCTACTTTTAATGTCAATGAAAAATGCTTTTTTAAAATTCAAAATGTGTATATATTAATTTTTTGTATTTGCCTATATTTTCCTGATCCAATTCAAAACTTTGACTCTTTTGCCTTGTCAATTTATTGCCAATTCCAAATCTGGTAACATTGCATTGCACATCCCAGCTATTTTGACCAAGAGGCAGCTTGCTTTGAAAGCCATGAAAATTAAGTAGCACACATGAAGACAGCAGGAAGCAGAACCATAATCAAAAACTATCTGGATGTCGTTTTGCCTTGAGTTTGGTCAACCAGGATTAGCAATGATATGTTCAATGGGAATTGATAAATATGCTATTATTTTTAATATAGCTTACTGGAGGAATGGCCTCAAAACCTATGGTATTTTGTTACCAGCACTGTTCAAACATATTCAGGGGTGTGCCATGGACAGCATATTTTGTGCAATTGTGTCTTGATATGTGCTAAAAATTAGACCTTAACTAGCAAAATACATTTAGCCAATTAAGACAAACTTCGCATAGGTAGTTTAGTTAAGTAACCAACTCTCTCTAACCTCCTTCTAAGTTGATTAAATTCACATAGGTACCTGAACTTGTTTAGCCCTGTTTAAATTTAGCCTTTCTTAAAGATGCTATAAAGCTTCTTTACCATCTGTTATGTATTTATTGGATTTGCAAATTCATAGAACTGTGCACTGTGTGGAGTTGCTTCTATTTTAGCTTTTACTTTATTAAATATAATTTGCAATATATATCAAATTAGTCCAACTGAACTCACTATGTAAGAAGCCCTTACCTGTTTGAGTTCAGGCCTTGACAACTGAGATAGGGAAAAGAATTTAACTGCATCATCTCCAGTGATGCGGCCATCTCCATCTGCATCATTTTTATAAGAAAGTATGCCATATATTCTCATTAAAAATAATTTGGAAGGTTATATATGACTATATATCATGGTAAACTCATTATACAGCATTAGATAATGCGTCCATAGTAAAATTCAACTTTACACTGACAAAAATACAACAAATGATTCCTTACGAACCACTAAGGTATGTAACTGTCATAAAATATCTGTATACAGAAACAGCTAAAAGAAAAATAGAACTTTTATTTGTGAGTTGTTTTAGGTCACATTAATTAATTAACTAATGAACTATGTTAACCATAGAAGTAAGAAAACCCATGGTTACTTGGTCCACTGGGGAAAAGTTACTTGATATTGCTGGTTCTTTTGGTCAAATCACGTTTACTCGTGTTTAGAGAGCTCAATCAAGAGACGGATAACTATAATGGAGGGGAAACATATTCCAGAAGACAACGTCATTTGGGAAAAACAATGTTTCAAATGGCAACTCGGTCCAGTCTAGGTCTAGTTTGGGTTCTGGCCCAAACTAAAAGTCTTATGTCAAATTATTTATGCTTTACTTTGCTACTGTCTGTTTGGTCTTTGGATTTTTTAATGTTGAACTACTTGCACATTTGCTGCTTTGCAAGCCTAAATGTTGTCTTAAGATGGGACTGAGAGTTTAGGTGGTAACCTATGTCTTCACTGGGTTTTTCCTAGAATAGTGGTTTTTGGACAGGCATGGTATATAGTTTCAGGCTGATAATAAAAAAGCTCTTCTGGTTCTGAACAATATATGTAATTTAGTGACTCCTGAGAATGTAATTTTGATTCAACCTTTAATGTAAATTACAATTTTATTCTCGGGAGACTAATAAAAAATGAACAAAACCCTTAACAACCGGAGGCCCTGGAGGAGACAGTTAGAATGCAAACTCTGAAATAGAAAAAAATGAAAGGGAAATTTCACTAGATACAGCCAAAAGAGACCTGATAGAGCAGCAACCACAAGGAAGCGATGGCAAAGGCTAAGCCCCTCCCTGTATCCCGCATGATTAGAGGATAACAATAGAGATGATGGATATCTGTTTTTCTTTTGTTTCGTAATATGAATATGAAGAACTGCCGGAGTGGACGCCATAACTATCAAACAAATTTCAATATGATATTTCCTAGTGTAAACAAAGAAAGACATGTAGAAGCAGTATAGGGTGTTTAGTGAGACTTATACAGTTCGAGCAGGCCTTAATTCTCAGCAACCAAAACAGCACTTTTGTTTACCTTTCTTGGAAACAGTAGATTTGAATACTGTAACAGAAACAAGCAAGGTGAATGGTACTGATAAATCTGCATTATGCATCAAGAATGGCCAGAATAGACATGGGGATGTATCACACAGGCCATGTCCAGATTCAGTAAGGAACAAGTTCATAACTACCCAATTTTTGTATCATCGTGTAATATTAAATTTTAATATAGATTATACTTTTTAACCAAAATTAATGAATTAAATGAGTAAACAAAACCCTTAAGAACAACATATTCTATGAAAGTTGGATTTAGATGTATAAATGAAAATATAAATAAACATTGAATAATACTGAGTCGATTTGATTGAAAAAAATAATCTAACTGTTTCGGAGCCCAAGATACTGATATGAATAACAAAATGGAAAGCTTTGCAATTGCACACCTGCGTCGACATACTCGAACCACCGTTGGTAAACCTTCTCATCGTGCTTGAGGATGTCATTGGACCTCTTAGCCATTATTTCCATGGCTTTTATCAAACCCTCTAACAACAGAACACGATACTACTCAAAATAGGTACCGATGGATTCGGCAATAACTACAGGCTTTTAATTCAACTAGAGCTTGACAAAGGGAAGACGCTCTCGATAGCAAATATAAACCCCAAATCCTGTAAATTGGCGAGACTGCATTCCTCGAAAATGCGGAATATTCATATTTCAAAAAATGCAATGGGCGGGATTCCCATCTCAGCTGGCCATTTCTATGTGTCCCACTGACAGGTTGTAGTTGTAGTTGCCACCATGAAGTGGGACCAACTCTTATCTGGCATTTCAGATAAAAAAAAATTTAAATGCGGATGACTAGTTGACCCTAGATTAGATTTTAATTTATCTATTATCTGGTTTTATTTTTGCTAATTCTTATACTTTCTATGGATCACTTTGATGAGTTAATTCCATAGTTTATATGTTACATTTAAACCTCACTACGTGATAACTATGTGACATATAAACCACACTAGTGATTTGTTAGGTTGGCCTTTGATTGGTTGATTTTATGCATAAGATAAGATTGGATGATGTATTGTATAACTAAAACTAGAATAGATCTATTTTAAACTTAGATTTAACAAGTATTAAGAAGGATCTAATTTTTTGAGGTGTAAATATTTTTATTGTACAAAAGTAGCAAGGTGCTCTACACTCCACTATGGTAAAAATGTTGTCACCTAATGCTATGTAAGGTGACATATTTTAATAATAATAAAAAAATTAATATTAAAATAAAAAATTGAAAACATGTAGGCTTAAACTTGTTTAATATGTTTTAATGAAAATCACATACATATTTATATGTTAATTTAATCATCATGATGAGTATTTATAAGGTGTAAATTTTTTTGGATGTGTAAAAAATTTAAGATAAACAAATTATCCCTAGGAAATTGGATCACTCTGGGTGCTTAATAGATCTAGGTTTAATATGGATCTATGCTAGTCTTAACTTTTTTACATGTCTAAAAAAAATTACATGTAAGTTTGGGTGGATTTATGTTGGTTAATTTTTTATTTTATAAGATGACATGGATTTTTTAATTACTTTTCATTTCATTTTTTTTTTTATGAGTCGACATGAAATTTATTTTTTTAAGCAATATTTTTTTTAGTGTTATGTTACGCACCTGACAACATCTTCCCTGTATTGGGATGTAGAGCACCTCATTACTCTCGGTGCAACAAGGTTTCATCTCTATTATCATTATTGTTTATTTAAATAATCTAGCCAACACACAATATCCTTGACTCACTCATTGTCATCGCCATAGGGCTTTTGGGGACCTTTTATGACTATCGCCAAAGTTGATGTCACATCATTTGTTACAAATATTGTTGTAGCTGTCCACATTGTGATGTTGTTGGTAATTGTAAGCATAATGGTCATGCATATGGTGTCTACAAAGTTTGTTTTAAAGGTCAAGGTAGCGAGAATCCCTTGATGAAAGTCATATTAATATTTTTGTTAATGAATGTGAAGATGTTTGTAATTTGTACTAAAAACACTCATTGCTTAGATACTTTGTTGCTCGAGTGCCTCTCGAGTCCATTATAAGGTCTTGGGGGAAGGAAGTGTGGGAGCCACGTGGTTGGTCATGTCTTAGTGCCCAAAGCATGATTAAACATGGAGATATTTGTGATTTGTGTCAAATGCAAGGAGAGACTACAGATGTTCATGCAGAATATGAAAAATGTTGAATGTATTAATGTGCCCTCACTTCAAATACAAGTAATGATGATGCCCAAGTGAATACATTTATGTACACCCCACTTGTGGAGGTAATCAAACCAGCGAAACATGAATAAACCATGCAATGGGACCATCTTGTGGGCAAAGGAGGAGACCTTGTAATTATGAGGAGGGAAAAGGAGGAGACCTTGCAATAATGAGGAGGCAACATAACTATGCCCCTTAGCAAAGGGAGAGGTTGATTGGTCTTGAAAGCATTGAAGACAAGGTATGTGCCCACCTTGTGATGAAAGAAAAGGGTTTGAAGGGGCAAGCACCCCCATGTCGCCTCTTAAACATGCAGGCCCTAGAACAACAAGAATCCCCTAAAACCACACTAGAAGAGTATAAATAAGTGGAGCACTTCTTCATTCGTTTACTTACTCGTCCAAGACATGAAGATCTCAAAGGAGAGATGCACTTGTGGAAAGTATTGTAGCATTTGAAAAAGTGGGCGAGCAAAAATTGCATATCATTCCAAAAAGGGAGAGTTTTCGGTCATCTTGGCATTTTCGCTATAACTTTTGTTCTAGGACATTTCAAACCATGAAACTAGGAGGAAATTAAGAAGAAATCTAGAAGTACATGTGGTCCAAGTTTCGAATGTTGGTTCAGTATATTTTCATATATATGACCTCGAAAAGTTAGGGTTTCTAAATAGTATGAAGTAGATTTGAAATTTTATTATGGAATAGATTTTAGGTGGGTTATGAGGTAGATTTGCAGCATATTATGGACCAAGTACGAGACGGGCTAAGAAGAAAATTTATAGCATATCAGAGGTAGATTATGAAGTATATCAAAGGAAAATTATGGAGTAGATTAAAGGTGGATATGAGGCAAGTTGGAAGCAAATTATGGAGCAAATCTTAGGCTTATTGTAAAGCAGATCTAAGGTAAGTTATGAAGCATATTTTGAGCAAATTGTGGAGCATATCTAAGGCATATTTGAAGCAGATTATGAAGCATATATGAGGCAGATTATGAAGCAATTTTGAATTTAATTATGAAGTAATATTTGAGGTGATTATGTCAGCATTATTATACCTAACTCTCTAGTAGGGTGGTGTTTATATATTGTTGAGTTGGTGCTCAAATGAAAAGATTGGTGTCTCTAGTAGGTTGGTGCCTACATATTATTGATTTGGTGCTTAGTTGAGGAGAATGCTGTCTCAAGTAGGTTGATGCCTACATAATGTTGAGTTGGTACACTTTTTAAGGGATTGGTGTCTCCAGTAGGTTGGTGCCTACATATTGTTTAGTTTGTGCTCATTTGAAGGGATTGGTGTCTCTGGTAGGTTGGTGCCTACATGAATTTATAAAGATAAGCTTTTGTGGCTTTCTCTCAAAATGGTTTCCATGTTAAATTCTGCCTGCTATGATTTGAGTTTATGTGTATTTATTGTTTCAAAGTAAATGAATGATTGATAATTTTTTAAAGTAAGAAAAAGTATTTTATATTGATTCAGTCCCCCTCTTAGTGTAAGCATAAGTCCAACAATTGGTATTAGAGCACGTTCCTTCATGAAATGATTTAACCATCGAAAGGTATATCTTGAGCACATATGGCTTATAAGCAATTTGGTCTCTCTAAAGACAGAGCTCCTTTGTTTAATGGAACAAAATATACAACATGGAGTATGAGAATGAAGATATATTTGATGGCTCTTGGTTATGATATCTTGAAATTAGTCCTAGCAGGTTATATAGCCCTAAAAAATCCAACTTATGCAACCGCAAAGGATTCAAGCAGAAACAATACAAAAGCAATATATGCCATCTTGAGTGCCCTACCAGATTCTGTGATTGTCAAGGTAAAGCAATGCACATCGGCTAAAGAAATTTGGGACAAGTTGCATGATATTTATAATGAAGAATCTCTCTCCATTGCCATGAATACAAATCCTATTGAAGAAATTGAAGATAATAATAAAGAAAAGTTAGGTTTAGAAGAAGAAGAACATCTCTTCAAGGACATGGATGCTTAAGTAAGATTCATAAGAAAAAGATATTGATGTGGATTTTGAAGAAAAACTCATCAGTACTTTAGAAGAAATTGTCATACCGAGGAAAGAGAATATAAAGCAGAAGAAGAAATTGAAAAACTGTGAAAGGAAGGATTATGAACTTGATGAAACACATAATATAATTATAAACCTAAAGATTCATCTAGAAGAGGCAAAAGGATAGAATAAGTAGTGAGAAGTCAGCTTAAGGAAAAGGAAGAAATATGTGAGAAGCAATAATTTGAAATTGTATCATACAGAAGGGAACTGGAGAAGTCAAATGCTCAATTTCACAAAAAATTGAAGAGCGTTGAAACTTTGAACAAGATTCTCAATTGCCAAAGATCACCACGCATCAAAACAGGCCTTGGATGTGATGAGAATCATAAGACCCTGACGAGGATGCAAGTAAGGAAGATGAAGAAAATTCTAAAAGCTATGCTAATGTTCTCAAAGGCTCCATCAACAATGAAAGCAACAGTAGGAAAGGAAATCATGAACAACAGGAACCTAACAAGAACAACAAGGATGAATTCATTATAGTTGTTCCCCTAGAATATCTTCTACACCCTGATACCAAAATAATTTTTTTAGCTATTATTTTTCTTGTAATAATTTTGGTCATAAACCAGCAAATTGTAGAGCTTATGCAGGAAGTGATCATAAGAAAACAAAGGTCTGTATAAGGCTTAAAAGGTTGATTATGTGAACAATAAAAACATAAGTTCTTGCAGGTTTGCTAACATAAGTTACAATTCATTTTCTCTTCTTCTTGATATTGAATGTTATAAGTGTAATATATATGGGCACATAGCATGTTATGGTATAAGTTGCATGGTAAGAGCTGCTAAGAAAAACAGGGAAGATGATGTCATTGTCAAACATAAATAAGGGTACTCTTAAGGTTTGGAAAAGAAAGCAAGAAGATACATAAAAGACAAGTTGAAAAGAAGAATAGGAGAAAGAAAAATGTGGACTTGAACTATGTGCTCAAGATAGAGAGAACAAATAACATATTGGCAATGGATGTTCAAAACACGTAACATGGGACCATACCAAGTTTCTCACCTTGAAAGAAGAGAAAGGAGGCAATATTAACTTTGGGCATAATGCGTATGCAAAGATAACTAGAAAAGGTATGGTTACTCTTGATAATGGAAAGACTAAAGCACTGAATGTCTTGTACATTGAAGGGATATAACATAATATTCTAAGTGTCAGTCAAATGTGTGATCAAGTTTACAACTTGACATTTGATTCTAAAGGGTCTAGGATAAGGAAACCATATTCATAAATATTAGTAGCAAAAGCAACTAAGACCTCAAGCAATGTATACATATGTAATTAAATCCAAAGATAAAGATGCCACATGAGAGTAATATCCCTCCCATGTCTATAGTAAGTGCTTAAGAAGAAGAACAAGCTCAAGAGGAGTATCCCTTTGTCATTGATGTCAAATGGGGAGAATTATAGACAATGAAATAATTGCAGATGCAAGGAAAAGCACAAGCTCAGGGGAAGCAACCCTTTGTCATTAATGTCAAAGGGGGATAAGTTTCAGATAGAAGGATCATTGTAGACAAAAAGAGAGTTGCAAATAGGGGGAGTTGCTAAAGGATTGTTGCAAAATTTCCTAAGGGGTTCCATCAATGACAAAGGGGGGTATTACTGGACATATTGTTGTCATTGATGTCAAAGGCGAGGGGATACTATAGATGTCCAAGTAGAAGATGAATATTGTTAAAGAAATAATAGTGTTAAAAAAATTATGTGCCCTCACTTCAAATACATGTAATGATGATGCCAAAGTGAAAATATTTATGTACACCACTTGCCTACTTGCAGAGGAAAGCAAACCAAAGAAACATGAAGAAACCACACATTGGAACCACCTTAGGGGGAAATGAGGACACCTTTATGCAATAATGAGGAGACAACATAATCATGCCCCTTGGAAAAGGGAGAGCTTGATTGGTCTTGAAAGAATTGAAGATAAGGTATGTGCCCACCTTGTGAAGAAAGAAAAGGGTATGAAGGGGAAAGCACCCCCATGTCGCTTCTTGAACATGTAGGCCCTATAAGAAGAGGGATCCCCTATAAATACCCTGGAAGGGTATAAATAAGTGGAGCAATTCCTCATTTTCTCTCTCACTCGTCCAAGACATGGAGATTTCATAGGATAGGCGCACTTGTGGAAAGTCTTATAGCATTTAAAGAAGTGGGTGAGCAAAGATTGCATGTTATCTAAAAAGGGGGAGCTTTTGATCATCTTGGAATTTTCGCTATAGATTTTACTATAGGACATTTCAGACCATGAAAATAGGAGGACATGGAGAAGAGATATTGAAGTACCTATGGTCCAAGTTTTAGATTTTTGTTAGCTATATTTTTGGAGATATGACCTCAAAAAGTTAGGGTTTATAAATGATCATGAAATCAACTTCAAATAGGTCAGTTTGACATTTTTGCTATAACTTTTGTTCTAAGAAGTTTCAGATCACGAAACTAGGAGGAGATGAAGAAGATATTAAAGTACATGTAGCCCGAGTTTCATATGTTTTTTCTTTATATTTTCAGAGATATGACCTCATAAAGTTAAGGTTTCTTAATGATCCTAAAATCAACTACAAATAGGTTACTTTGGAATTTTAGCTATCATTTTTCTTTTAGGACGTCTCATATTGTGAAATTGAGAGGAAATGAATAAGAGATATTGATTTATTTGTGTTCCAAGTGTTAGATGGTGGTTCTCTATATTTTTGTAGATATGACCTGGGAAAGTTAGGGTTTATAAATGATCCTGAAATCAGCTTCAAACAAGTTTGTTTGACATTTTTGCTATAACTTTTGTTCTAGGATGTTTCAGACCATGAAACTAGGAGGAGAGGGAGAAGAGATATTGAAGTACCTATGATCCAATTTGTAGACTTTGATGCATTATAATTTTAGAGGCATGACCACATAAAGTTAGGGTCTCTGAATGATCTTGAAATCAACTTCAAACAAGTGAGTATGGCATTTTCACTATAACTTTTGTTCTAAGATGTTTCAGACAACGAAACCTGGAGGAGATTAAGAAGAGATCCTGAAGAATCTATGATCCAAGATTTAGATATTGGTTTGCTATAGTTTGGATATATTCCATCTAGAAGCAAGAGTTTTTTAATAGTATGAAACATATTTGAAAGTCGATTATGGAGAAAACATGAGGCAGATTTGTAGTAGATTCTGGAGTAGATTTGAGACATGCCAAGAGGTAGAATTATAACACAATATGAAGCATATTAGAGATAGACTGTGAATTGTATATCAGAGAAAAATTATGAAGCATATCATAGGCAGATTACGAGGTAAATCAGAGGTAGATTATGGAGCGAATATTAGACTAATTGTGAAGTAGATTTAAGGCATGTTATGAAGCATATTTGGATCATATTGTGGAGCATTTATGTGGCATGCTTTGAGGAATATTTGAAGCAGATTATGAATCATATTTGAGGTAGGTTATGAAGAACATTTGAAGCTAATTATGAGGTAATATTTGAGGTGATTATGTCAGCATTATTGTACCTAATTCTTCAATAGGTTGGTGCCTATATCTTGTTGAGTTAGTGCTCAGTTGAGGAGATTGGTGTCTCTAGTAAGTTGGTTCCTACATATTATTGTGTTGGTGCTCAATTGAGGAGATTGGTGTCTCTAGTAGGTTGGTACCTACATATTGTTGATTTGATCCTTAGTTGAGGAGACTAGTGTCTCTAGTAGGTTGGTTCCTACATATTATTGAGTTGGTGCTCAGTTGAGGAGATTAGTGTCTCCAGTAGGTTGGTGCCTACATATTGTTAAGTTGGTGCTCATTTGTGGGGATTGGTGTCTCCAGTAGGTTAATGCCTACTATTGTGCCTCATTTGAGGGGATTGGTGTCTCCAGTAGGTTGGTGCCTACATATTGTTAAGTTGGTGCTCATTTGAGGGGATTGATGTCTCCAGTAGGTTAGTGCCTACATATTGTCGAGATGGTGCTCATTTGATGGGATTGGTGTCTCCAGTAGGTTGATTCCTACAAACTCCATAATAGCAGATTACCAATTCCTGCGTGAATTTATAAAGATATTATTTTGTGATTTTTCCCCAAAAGGGTTTCCATGTTCAATTCTATGCAATTTTATTTGAGTTTACGCGTATTTACTATTTCAAATTAAATGAATGATGGATGAATGTTTAAAGTAAGAACAAGTATCTTATATTGATTCAGCCCCCCTCCCCCCTTCTTAGTATAAGCATAAGTCCAATAGGAAGGAAGTGGTAGCCACCTGGTTGGTTCTGTCTTAGTGCCCAAAGCATGATTAAACATTTTTTCTTTGTTTTTCTTTGACTGGAAATAACATTGCATTATCATTATTGTTTGCAAGCCCTGGTTCTATTGTAATACACTTATCATGTTCTCCCCTTGGGTTAATGGGTTTCATGTTGATCAAATATCATAACATTTTGTCATGAATAGGTTCAATTCCCTTGCCTACACATGTAATTCTAACTCTTCCTTGATCGCATCTATGTGTTGATAGAAGACTTTATCTA